>PVIR01012265.1:0-19549 GCA_004026965.1 Petromus typicus
CACATAACAATACTGGGTCCACACCCAGCAGCAACCAGTACCACATACCACAGTGCCGGGCGTGGTGGCTCACGCCTGTAATCCCAGCACTCGGGAGGCAGAGGCAGGAGGATTGTGATGTGAGTTTGAGGCTGAGCTCAGGGCCAGCCTAAACCACAAAGCGAGACCCTGTCTCAAAAAACCTAAAAAAAAAAAAAAATATATATATATATATGTGTGTATATATAACTATATTTGTACATGTGTTATAATATATGAAAGCTATTAACTGATTATTGTTAGTGAGGGAAATGGAATGGGAGGGGATAAATCAAGACTTCTGTTTCAATTCTTCACTTTGATAATCATAAAAAGAGCTATTCCTTGTGAAATGCTTGTGAGTATGTGCTTCTTTTACAGAACACATTCTACATAGGAAGTGCTCAAAGCTTCCGACAGCAACAACATTATATACATTCAAGGCACTGGGATTATTATCTCCATTGCTGTCAGCATTCTTATCCTTTACAACTGTTGACACTGATATACCTTTTCACAGTGAAATCTAAACAAGATTTACACATAGAGATTCATTTATTCACAGAGCACATCTCTGAGGCAAGGCTGTAATTCCAAAGAATACAGACATAATAAACGACTTGCCCAGAATCTCAAACAAGCCAGGAAATGATCCAGAGCCAGGATTCCACTCTAGTACAAATAAATATATACACTGGCTCTCAGCACAGCACTATAAATAACCCTATCCCTTGGCATTTTAGTCTCTCTTCAAGTAATTGAGCGTTTAAATGACTTGCAAACCTTCACTTGGGCTTTAAAAATTGCCTATGTCTAGCATTCTTTTTAAAGGGATGGCTTTTAAAAGTTTAACATCAACCTTCCAAAGAAAGTCAAGAGTAAGATGAGTTCTCATCTTCCATAAGAGAATGACCTTAGAAAAACATAATGGTTTCCCCAAATGACAGCTCTGATCATATCATTTAGCCTAAGATCAACAACTTAGCAAAAATACTGCACAAATGCTCTATACTAGCATTATCCGAATTCTAAACTCTTTCGTAAGGAAGTATGGTAGTTGTGGTGATCCATATCTGTAACCCAGAACTCTGAGATGCTAAATCAGGAGCATTGTGAATCTAAACCTAGCATGGGCAAATTAATGACAAAAATCCTATCAAAAGAATCAAACAAACAAACAAAAGAAGGAAGAAGAACCAGGAATTGTAGTTCATTGGGATGGCCTTGAGTTCATTTTTCAGTACCACAAAGAGAGAAGGAGGAGAAGACAAAGGGGAGGCAAGAAAGAAAGGATGAGAGGGGAGGAGAGAAAGAAGCTTGAACTTGGTATGGTGGCTCATACCTATAATCCTACACTTGGGAGGCTGAGACAAGAGAATTACAAGTTTGAGGCCTAGACTACATAGTGCAACATGCCTCAAAAAGGAGAGGGAAGAAGGAAGGAAAGAAGGAAAAGAAGGGAGGAAAAAGTAAAGGAAACATGAATGGTACTAATTGGAATCCAGGAAGCTACTCAAGCCTTGCCTCATCCAACAAGACTATGAGAGATGGAGTATACAGTAATTCCATCAACTGGAGTCTTAGATTCCCTTAGGTAAAATGAGAATGAAGATAATTCCCTGCTTAACTCCATGGCTTGTTTCAGGGTTCCAATAAGAAGGAGATTGCAAAGTTGCTCTACAAAGTTACAGATTAATCCAAATACAAATAGCATTCCCCACAAGAACAAGGCAGAGGGTATCATGCAGACAGACAGACAGACAGAGAGAGTCTGACTAGTGGGTCAGTGGAACAGAGCAGAGAATGCGGAAACAACTCCAAACACACTCAGCTAGCCTATCTTTGACAAAGGGGCTAAATATTTTCCTGGAAAAATGATAGTCTCTTTAACAAATGGTGCTAAGAAAATTAGCTATCTACAAGTGGAAGATTAAATCTAGACATATATCTCTCACCATGCACTAAACTAAACTCAAAATAAAGCAAAGTTCTAAACATTAAAACATTTAATGTGGGCTGGGGAGTTAGCTCAGTGGTTCCGGCACCTGTCTTGCAAGCACAAGGACCCGGGTTCCATCCCTGGTAACTGCATACCATACTGGGCATGGAGACTCACGCCCAGCAGCAATCAGTACTACATACCGCAGTGCCGGGTGTGGTGGCTCACGCCTGTAATCCCAGCACTCAGGAGGCAGAGGCAGGAGGATTGCTGTGATGTGAGTGAGGTTGGGCTCAGGGTCAGCCTGAACCACAAAGCAAGACCCTGTCTCAAAAAAAAAAAAAAAACTAAAACATTTAATGTGTTTCAAAATACATAGGTAAAACTTGATGACATAAATGTAGTAGGCAAAGACTTTCTAGAATATGATCCCAGTTGCACAAGAAATATCAAAAATTGATAAATGAGTTCACATCAAATTAAAAAGCTTCTGCACAATAAAGGAAACCTACAGAGTGAAGAAACAACCTATAAAATGAGAAAAATTATGCTAGTTACTTCTCAAAGGACTAATATCTAGAATATAAAAAGAACTAAAAAAATTAGATTCTCCAAATTTAAAGATCCAATAAAATAAATGGGCCTCTGAAATGAATAGGCTCTTCTATTCAAATGTCCAATAAATATATGAAAAAATATTCAACATTGCTGGCCATTCAAGAAGGGCAAATCAAAACAAAGGTGAAACTCCATCACATTCGAGAAAAAAATGGCTGTTGTCAAAAAAACCAACCAAAACAAATACTGGAGGGACTGCAGAGAGGAAAAAGGACCACTTCTTTATTGTTGGAAGGATTATAAACTGGAACAACTACTATGGAAATCAGTATGAAAAGTTCTAAAAAACTTAAACTGTAAATTACACTCAAACCAGCTGTTCTCCTTCTAGGCCTCTTTCCAAAAGAAAATTAAAGACATCATACCACAATGATGTGTGCATACCCATGTTTATAGTAACACAATTCATAATAGCTATGAATAATAGCTTAGAGGCAGCCCGTGCATCTATTGACAGATAAATTGATGAAGAAAATGTGGTATTTATACACAGTGGAGTACTACTTTGCCATAAAGGAGAATAAACTTGAGTCATCTGTAAGAAAATGGATGTTCTTTGAGATCATAATGTTAAATGAAATAAATCAGACACAAAAGTTTAAATAGTGGGCTAGGGATTAGTCAGTGATTCTGGCACTTGCCTTGCAAACCCAATGTCCCAAATTTGATCCTAGTAAACACATACAACAATGCTGGGTGTGGAGACTCACACCCATCAGCAATCAGTACCATATACCACAATGCCGGGCATGGTGGCTCACAACTGTAATCCCAGCACCCAAGAGACAGAGTCAGGAGGACTGCTGTGAGTTTGAGGCTGAGTTCAGGACCAGCCTAAACTACAAAGCGAGACCCTGTCTCAAAAAAAACTAAAAAATATCTAGATAGATAGATAGATTTTTTCCTAAATCAGGATTGTAAAAACTGAATTAAAACCAATAAATGTTAAAAGTTACAGATTATTATTAAGGTAAAAAGTTGGAGTTCTTTACACAAGTGCATTTCCTAATCTCATCCCAGTCTACAGTCATACCACCCTGAACGTGCCTGATCTTGTCTAACTTCATCTCAAAATATATAAAACTATGGTTTGCTATATTCAATTTGGGCCTCAATAATTTGGGGTTTCCCCTCTACATCAGAAGTTCTCAGCTGCTGCATCTAGAAAAGGAGTTTGTAAAATTTATTTCTAAATTGTGTCTTGCTTCAGAGTGACAAAGTGATGAGCCTTTTACAAATTAAAGAGGATTATGCTGGAGCTGCTCCTCATGGCTGCTTTTACCACTGATCCGTGCTGCGTGAACTGTCCTTTCCTTCAGTTTCTGCTGCTCACATGACCCTGCTCTTCCCAAACCACAACCAAAGCAGGACTATAAAGTACATATTTGGGCAAGTGGCCAATCATTTATCCACTTTGGGAACTAAAATAATTAGAAACTATTGAACCATGTAAGGTTTCCCCAGGCAAGTTCTTACACAGATGGAGCAAAATAAATTTACCCCTACTTGACATAGTTCAAGAAAATGAAACTAAACATATTACTACTAATCTAACACTTACTGGATGTGTTTTTATGTATCAGGTGTTATTCCAAGGACTTCACATGTATCATTTCATTTAAAACCAGGAACTATTTTTGTGACTGGTTTTAAATCTATTTTTTGATGAGGAAGTTGCGCTGCTCAAGAATGCAAAGGCAGCAGGTGGTGGAGGTATGATTGCGAACACCAGTCTTCCTGTAAGACCTGTAGTCACTCTGCCTCACACCCTCCCCAAGTCTAGCTGTGTCTATCATGCATGTCTACACCTTGCATTTTATGCCAGGACAATTTCCTTAAAGTCATCAGGAAGACTAAAGATGAAACTACATAATTTACAGAAACGATGTTGGCCAAAAAAGTGATTAATTTCTGACTATAAATTTTAAATTGTTTAATATATCTCCAAAGAATGTGTCTGGTGCAAAAGGGGGGGGGGAAGTAGATACTATTTAAAAATGTGAAATATATTCCCAAACTGTATCACAATATTCATAGTACTTAGGGACCTGTCCATAAATTTAATTGATGAGGGCCGGGGATTCAGCTTAGTGTTTCCGGCGTCTCCCTGGAAAGAGCAAGGTCCAGAGTTCAGTCCTCAGTAACCACATATCACAACGCCAGGCATGGTGGCCATGCCTATCATCCCAGCACTCAGGTGGCAGAGGCAGGAGGATTGGTGTGAGTTTTAGGCTGGCCTTGGCTACATAGTAAGTTTAGGGCCAGCCTGAGCTACAAAAATGAGACCCTGTTTTAAAAACAAAACAAAAAATGTAATTGATGGAAAATTAGTTTTCTATTAATCCTATGAAATAAAGGTTAAACACATACTTAAAGAATACTTTTGTGAGGAGTATCAGAATTCAGTGTTATACATAACAGATTTCACTCTGGCTAATTTCATAAAAAGATACATATAGTGCAAGTGAAGTAGGAAACTGTGAGGACCCAGGACAGATCACTCTTAACATCAAAATAGAAACAAAAAGCACCTTTTAATGCTGGTGGCTCGCTGAGTTACTCCGAGCACTGAAGCACATTGAATGGAAGTTTGTTCTTCTTTACACACCTCCTTTCACATCTACAAGGCTTACTTTTATTGGCGTTTCCGTGGGAATACAGCAAGCATAATTTACACAAAGCCGAATAGCAGGTGGAGGTAGAGGGCAAAGAGTTCTGGCAGGACTGTCCGAGTCCATTACGCTCCTTTGATGACAGATTACAGAAGTTGTCATGGTGACTCAGGTACATTCCTCAAAGACTATAGTGACCTTGTTAACCCATAGTTGCCTAATAACAGTTAGCCCATAGTTATCTAATTCTATTTTGTGGTGGTCTCTTCTCTCACTAGGAGCACTTAGAAGTTTATAAAAGCCCTAGAAAAGCTCACACAACAATTGAGGCTGAGATTTCAGGAACAACTTGCAAGAACACCATTAGAGAGATCGCCCCCCACCTGGGCACCACATTCTGCCACACTTAAAGAGTCAGGAAGCCCTCCATAGCCACCAACTCTGCCATTATCTGAATCAGCAAAATGGATCCTCTGCTCCCTGTCTTGTGTCATTCTTGGAATTTAGGAACTGGACACAGCTCCCAAAACACAGCACAAAATACTATCGTCATTTCCTCTCATGAGAACCCAACTGGGTTTTCAATAGAACGGTCTAGATCTGACTTCAGCCTGAGGAGCAGAAGATACAAAAGATGGCCGCCATTAAGCTCTTGGCCACTAAGCTCTCTTTTACACAGTGGATCACTCTTACTCTGCAGAATACACTTCTTTTCCTACTTTTAATTGGCCCACACATGCTCTGCAAAGTGTATGCCTTTTCCTATCTTTAATAAAGGTAAAATTTTGCTCCCTTTTGCACTTATTTTGTCTGGTTCTTTTTTCAGGACAAGAAGAATCTAGAAAGAATCTCGAGGAATTCCCAGAAACCTAATAACATAGTTCAGTGAAGCCAGCTAGAAGGTAAGGCCTCCAGGCAATGCTTTGATTTTCCTTCTCTCTAAAATCTATGCTCAAGCCAACAAGATGGTTTAGTTTATTTTTTTCTTTCCCTCTCTCTCTCTTCCCTTAAGACCCTTCTACCCCAAATTCTTTAACTTTTTTTCTTCCAGTATTGGTTGGGGCGTGGAGGCAAAGGGAGATAGGGAATAGTTTTTTGTTTTTGTTTTTTTTAAATGGAAGCTGGGAGACTCTGAAAGTTTCCTCATGCCTCCTGGAAGTTTCCTAGTATATGTGATGATGATAGAGCAATATTGTACAGTAAGACAGACCTTTGCCTTGCCTCCATATTTTTTTCCCCACAGAATGTTTTATTTCAGAAATGTAATAGTTTGTGAGCTCCTGCACAATGTATCAAAATGTTGTGCAACCATTTGAACTTCCTAACCTCTCAGGAATGTTCTGTTAGCTCCACCCACCTTAGGAATGTTCTGTTAAATTCCATCCCCTCTGCTTCTGTGAGCATGATCACCTACTATCCCTTTCAGGAATGTTCTGAAGCTCTCCCCCCTTGCTTCAGTGAGCATGCTCACCTACCCAGTTGACCCCTATATAAGGAGGCTCCTGTTTTGAGTCAAGCATCAGCCTTTAGAGTAGGAACTCCACTGAGCCTACTGACATGATAAGTTTTCTCCATCTCTTCGAGGGGCCACCAGATTCTCAAGTCTTCAAATGGAGATGGCTGCAACCCAGAGCACTAATACTGAGCTGTAACACTTAGCTGTGCCTCAGAACCATGGCACTTGGCTGTGATCCTGAACTGTAACACCCCGCTATACCACTGAGCTGCTCCATTTTGCCACAGTATGGTGGGGGAGGATGTATATGGCCTCTGTGGTTATCCCAGCTGGTAAGAGAGGCCCATAGATCTGCCTCAAGTTTATCTGTCCTTTTCTTTTTTTCTCTTAGCGTTTTCAGCCACTCATTGTGGGTACAAGTCGGCTGAGAGCTGCCAAAGAAACTGTTACTAACTCAGTCACAATGGATTTCAGGTTCCTAAAATCGATTTTTCCCCTCAGGTTTTTATTTTATTCTTATATTTTGTTTAGTTTTCTCACTCTGTTGGGAGTCTACTTGTCTTCAAGGTCCCATCTGTGCTTTTTCTATCGATGGCCTTTTGTCTCTAGGCAGAATAGTTGGAAACAAAGGAGCTGAGTCACTCCTTTGCCTTTGTTCAACTGTAAATACTGCATTGCCTTAACAATTACTTAAGTTTAGGGCCACTGCAATGATTACCTGGGTTTAAGCTAGGAGGTCACACAGATTGCAGTCATCAGCGAGAGTCACTGGGAGGCACCTTGGGTCAGTGATATCTGACCCTATAAATCTTAGAAATTTGAGTTGTTGAGGTCCCTTTTTTTCTTTTCCACACTTGAGCCTCTTTTTCCCTTCACATTGAAGTCCCTATATCCTTTTACCCATAAGTCCCGTTTTCCCTTCGCCTTTCTCCGTGTTCCTGCTAACATTCCATGACCTTCAATAAATATAGCTACTTACTACATACTATGAGGTGTACACTTGGCAATTCTTTCCTTGTCATACACAAGAACCTATACATTCTGGTCCACTCAACTGTAACATCTGGACAGCCAGCAGAGAGGACTCTACCAAACCATGGGAGACCTCACCAGAAGACAGGTGACAGCAACCCAGAGACCTCAGTAGCAGCAGGCAACCAGATGAGCCAGCCAACAAGGTAACTCCTCACTCCATTGAGAGGTTCTCTCTCTTCCCCTTTCTGGGTGAGAAAATGAATTCTTGGGAAGAGAAGACTAATTTGTCACATGAAGACTAGTTTATGGGACAAAAGGCTTCAGTTCTTATAGAGGACAGGCAGGACTTTGCCAGTCGGTTTGGCTTATATTCTGTTGTTGATCCACACAGTGTGGAAAGTCTGTCTCAGAGACCATGGAACTGCCTCAGCAAGGCTGGACATAAGATGAGCAGAACAGAAGAAAAAACCATCGATGCAGGGCCTAGGATAGACAAATATTTTGGGATAATCACCCAAAGGTGACCAGAAGATGGCCCTGGCCTGCCCTCATCATTTTTCTGTGCAGAATTCTTCCCTTGAACTTGGGCAGCCCTTTGGTTAGCATCAAGGGTGTTTGTGCCTCTCCAGTGGTCACAGACTCACATGGAAACACTTATTTTCCCTATTTTAGTAACTTTCCTTCTCTTCTGATTTTACCTCTCCTCTTCAGTCTCCCAGGTACCAGAGTCTTCCCTTTGTTTAACTATTGATTATGGATAACTTAAAGCAGGCTTAAGAAGTAAAATGCTACCCATATAGGAAAAGAAGCTCTGGTTCATCTAAACCTTCTGCCAGTACCTCTGTGGAAGCCAGTGAGGGGCAGAGTCTGCTCTAGCTGACTCATCTAATCTGGGTCTTAAAACTTCTAGAGCGGCTGCTTCCTGGGATAGTTTTGCTGATATTGATTTGCTCTTCTTTTTACTCCTTTTTAGTTTTGCTTTCATTGCAATCATTGTTTATACTGCTATCTGAAAGGGCACAGTGCCTGACTTTTATTTTGAAGTTCTAACACCACATGTCATGTTTTATGGCTTTCTACAGGGAATAGACTTTTCTCTAGCCATAACTTTCATTCCAGCTTAATTGGCTAAGGGACACTCAGCCAATGAGGTATCCCACTTATGATCTCTTCAATCAGAAGATGAGTTGTGTTTATAGGAGAAACCCAATAGGCCCAAGGAATGCATCCTACTAAGGTTAAACTCCTGATGGCTTCAAAGAATTCAGCCTAATCTGGCTAAACTCCTGGTAACTTCAAAGGAATTCAGTCTAATTAGGTTAAACTCTTGTTGGCTTTAAAGGAAATGCTCTGCCAGGTTAAACCCCTGGAAGGAAGTGCAACTATGCCAGGTTAAACCCCCAGAAGGAAATTAATGCCCTACCAGGTTAAACTAGAGAAAAGTTCAGCCCAATCATGTTAAACCTCTGAGAAGTTAAACCTAGCTACTATTTTTTGCTCCTCCTATTTATAGATGGGAATAACCTCCTTCATTGCTTGAGTTCCCAATCAAATGTCTTCTTAACTATTGGGAGGAGTCCCATACTACAACCTTTCGAAAAGATCATCTTATATTCCCGTGTACTAAAATAGCCTAGATATCCACTTGGGAAAAATGAAACATAGTCACCCCTTGGCAGACTAAAATATATATGCTGTTTCAATTATATCGTTACTATAAGGAACAAAACAAATGTTCAGAGTCTTTATGGCCCTCTATGAAAAGCCTACTCTGTACCCTAGAAGTCATCATCTCTCAGGAGCTGATATTGTTGAGGGCGCTCTGCTGTCAGCTTCTCCTTCCCACAGACTACCTCATCAACAGCCTGCTCAGTCAGTCCCCTCAGAAGATATAGGCCATCTCTTGAGTCCACCTCAAACCAGGTCTGGATCTACTTAGCATATGGTCTTCGACTCTAGAAACTGTACATCTGAGCCCATTACTGCTCTACTCCTTTGAGAAGTGGCAGACACCAATGGTACAATCTTCATGGCAGTTTCTTTTCACTCGCAGATATTAATAGTGCAAGGAAAAGTTGGGTAGATTCTCTGAGCATCTTAAAAAGTCTGCAGACAATCTGCATATCCTAACAGTGGGTTTTGATCTGACCTGGTAAGATGCTTAGTTCATCCTCATCTCTTGTTGCAGAGCAGTAAAAAGTAAAAGGAGTATAAAGACTGCAAGGCAAGCCAATGATAAAGTCTTTGTAGGTTCACCCTTTGATAATCAGCCAACTGTGGCATTATTTGGGTTTCAGGAATTATAATACAGGGAGAGAAGAAGCTAAACAAAAGTTATACATCAAGGCCATTATGGCTGGTATGCAACAAGCAACACCCAAACCTTCAAACTAAAATAAGCTGAGGTCTGTTAGTCAGGGCCTCTGTGAGAACCTAGTTGCTTTTCAGCTTCAGCTTGAAGAGGCCCTCCACAAATACAACAGTTTAGACTATGAGTCTAGGTAAGGTCAGATTATCCTAAAACAGTATTAACTCAGTCAGCCAACTGTAGATATTAGACAAAGCTCTAAAACTTCCAATTGGATCCACAAACTAAAATAAGCCAGCTGGTTGAGGAGTCTTATTTGGTGTTCAGTAACAATGATGAAGTAGAGAGCAAATAGGAACTGGCTAAGAAAAAGAGAAATGGAAATTGAAATAAAAAGTGTACTTCAAATATAAACTGGAGCTTTAAAAAACACAACCCCAATTTATTTACATTTTCCTCCTTCCAAAATGCCAACTTGGCCAAATCCCTTTCAGCTACAAATGAGTGTGGCCATTCCCTCTTACTTGCAAATGGTCCTCTTTCATTTATGCATTGATTATTTTGGGGGAATTTTTCATAGAAATAGACTATTATCTCACTAGGGTTTCTTTTTCCATGACAGCAATCAGCAAACCTGCATACTTATTTTAAAGGGGTTGGTTAGGTTCCTTATTTCAGACTCTGGGATGCTCAGGCTCAGCCCAAGGCAAAGCCATCAGGAAAATATTGCCTAACACAACATCTCACAACCTTATTAACAACTTCTTTTGTCATTAAGACACAGGAAATAGATACTTGGGTTCACTTCTCCAGGGGAAAAAAAACTCAAACTGCCTGACACACCAGAAAATGAAGAAGGACCACAAACTTCATACACCTGTGAACCAACAGACAGCCTCAAGTTTTTTTTTCAAGAAAGAAAACACCAGAGCCAGGGATATAGCTCAGTGGTTCTGGCGCCTGTATTGCAAGCACAAGGACCCAGGTTCAATCCCCAGTAACCACATACCATACTGGGTGTGGAGACTCACCCCACCAGCAATCAGTACCACATATCACAGTGCGGGGTGTGGTGGCTCACGCCTATAATCCCAGCACTTGGGAAGCAGAGGCAGGAGGACTGCTGTGATGTGAGTTGGAGGCTGAGCTCAGGGCCAGCCTGAACTACAAAGCGAGACCCTGTCTCAAAAAACTCAAAAATAAAAAATAAAAAAGGAAAGAAAACACCAACAACTCTGGTGAACCAGCTGGATAAATAGTTTGCCCTTTTCTAAGCAGATAGCGTGGGCAGCCTCACACTGTCTTGTTTACCGCACTTACTAAAATAATAGCTTTGCTTGACTCCTAAAAAGGCCATTGCTAAATAGATTTGAGTGCACTCTGGCTTATAAACAATTGTCTTCTGTGTCCTTACCCCACCTGTCTTTCTCATCTGTCCAAATGTTGCAATCTCTACCGCTGTTTTGTGTGAACTCAACAGTTTTTCTTCTTTTTGCTTTTTTGGCATTTCCATAGAAGACAGTTAATATAAGTTAAAATATTTCTGTCTACAAATTAAGTTGGCTTTTATGTAAAATAAGTGTTATTAAAGTTAAGGACACTCTTCCATCCAGGTTCCAACCAGTCAAACTGGTGACGAGATTGGTTTTACAAATACAATGCATATTGTCGTCTGAGTACAATAATTTGGGAGTCTTCTGCTGGTCAAAAATAATGCGTTAAAGGCCAGGGATTTAGCTCAGTGGTTCCAGCACCTGTCTTGCAATCATAAGGGCCCGGGTTCGATCCCCTGGTAACCATATACAATACTGGGCATGGAGACTCATGCCCAGCAGCAATCAGTACCACATACCACAGTGCCGGGCGTGGTGGCTCACGCCTGTAATCCCAGCACTCAGGAGGCAGAAGCAGGAGGATTGCTGTGATATGAGTTTGAGGCTGAGCTCAGGTCAGGACCAGCCTGAACTACAAAGCTAGACCCTGTCTCACTAAATAAATAAATAAATAAATAAAGTGTTAATTGTTATGATCTGGTTCTCACGGGTCATCCAAAAACAAAAATATGTCCTAATTAAAATAACCAAAGGTGACCTCTTGGGCTTAAAAACACTGCTGGACACGACTCTCACTAGTTTAATAAAGGAGCAGCTGTCTGGAAACATTTATTTCAGTCTTTATTCATTCATGAGACCCTCAGTAATGTCTCCCATAGCATTTTTTAAGACATGCCTAATAAATATTGCTAAATGCATTATTGTACTATGTTTATCATCAAAAAGTTAGATTTTCTGTGAGTAGAGTGATATGGTTTTCCTATTAAATGATATTCTTGGTACAAAACTAAGAGACAAAGGTTTTCAAATAGCTGCTAATTTCTTCATGTACAAAATGTATTCCTGCCTTCTGGGTATACAGATCTTCAAAGATGTAAAACTAGGGTTCTGTATGGAGATAAACTTTACCTTTAGACTCAAATATTTGACTTTTTCTTGTGTTCCAGCTACTTTGGACAAGAGGTGCAATGTCAAGCCACATGAGGTCACCCACCAAGTAACTTTTTTTTAAAAAAAGCTTATGGGATGTGTATGTTATGTATGGGCCACTAAAAAATGTTCAGGCACTGAGCAGTCCAGATAATGTCACACACTAAAAATTAAAGACTAGACATTATAAACTTCTAAAGCATATTTATAGACAGGTGCATTCTTCTTCAATCACATCCTACTGAAGGATGATAAATTAGGTGAGAGTTTCTTTGTGTCATATAATGTCTTGTGATCATATAAAGTTTACTGACTAAAATGGATATCCTATAATAAGATAGACATTTAAATGTGTTTATAAGGTGATCATGATTGTCATGCTAAAATGGTGTGTACAGCTGTTGATCTCAAGTTTTCTCTGTAAAACTTTATCATTGTTATCTGTTAACACTATTCAGGGATTCCACTTCTAAGACAATATGATTGGTAAAAATAATCATAATAATGATAATAATAATAATAATAGTCCTCTGGCTATACTTTATATTTCAAAGTGGTTGATATTCATACCAGACTATAATAGTTCTTTTCACTGCTCTCTCTTCATACTGTTGCAACTCATCTTCTGGATAATCAACAACTAAAGTTTAGAGATCAAAGTTAGAAGATAACTAGGCTTAAAAGGTAGCTAGTATTTTGTCCTGTAGGATCAACAAGGACCCAAGACATGAGGAAGCCTCTCTATATGATCCTACAGCTTTATATGAGTCACTCAGCTCCCTAAACAAGGGGATGATTGGATCCCACGGAACAGGAGCCAACAAGTACTCAATGTGACAAACAGAGGGGTAACCAAAGAAGTTTTCATGCTGTCACAGAAACTCATGTGGTCAAGCAAGACCATGACCATCCTGGAGGCGGACACTGAGGGAGGAGCTGAGAGGCTCTGCACATGGTTCCAAAAGTAGTGCTTGAGGAGATTTAACTGACCTTCCTAGACAGCAAGGGGTAAATTTTGGTTGACAAAGATCTCTCTTTAACCTGGTCTTGAACACCTAGCAGGAGAGTGTAGCCAAAAACATATCAAGGTAATATAGACCAAATGTAAAAAAGAGCTCTAATCGTTGTTCCCTCCTGACAGTTTATAGCTGCACCTATACGCAGGTTCAGGAGACAACTGGTTACAAGTACTACTATAATCCTTTAAAAATAGCATCTGATATCACTCCTTCCTCAATCTGCCTTTCCATTCTAGTGCTCATAGTTTGGTCATGCATGCTCTTCATCTCCTGGTAAAGTTTGCTTATTCTTGCCTAGACGCTGACAAGCCCCAAGTGATCATACAGATGAAATATATGGGAAGGGTGCCAGACAAGTCATCCAACTATCCATGGTGACCACAATTCAAGATCAGAATCTGCTTCCACATCTATGATTTATCAAGAAATCTCTGAAGGAAGGGCTCTGAACTCATTGATCAGTCAGAGTGAGAACTCCCTGATCTGCCCATAGCTAGGGTCAATACTCTTATTCTGCCGGAAGTGCAGAAGATGGAACTTCCTTCTTCATCTCCTCTCAAAGATTTTAGGGGATCATGGTTCTCAGAGGGGAAAAGTACTGCTAGAAACAAAGGAACTCAGTCACTCCTTTCCTTTCACTTAGGTATAAAGAACACTCCACTCTGATTACCCTGGTTTAAGGTTAGGATCACCCTCATGATTATCTGGCTATCTTAGTTTTCTCCTTGCTGGGACAAAACACCAGTACCCAAAGTTAAAGAAAGAAAGTTTTATTTAGCTCATAGTTTGTAGAAGTTTCAGTCCATAATAAGCTGGCTTGAAGGCAGGGTGGTACACAGAAGAAGAGCAAAAGTGATGGTGGCAGGAGCCAGCAAAAGCAAAGAAGGAGAACACAAGCTTCTTTTTGTCCTTTATATTTTACCAAGGCTACTGGGACTGGGGCAGTGCTAAACCAATCCTATACTGATTTAGTAATAACACCCTTAATCCCAGCATCACACACTCTAGATTCAGTCACCTATGACTGCATGAGGCTTTGGGGGACATCTAGACATAAACTATAGCAGTGGTTTTAAACTTAGGCAGTCATATGGATAGCTGACATCAGAGACAGTGGGAGGCCCCCTGGATCAGTGATGTCTAAAGAAATAAGAAATCTGGGGCCAAGGATTTAGCTCAGTGGTTCCGACACCTGCCTTGCAAGTGCAGGGGCCTGGGTTCGATCCCTGGTAACCACATACAACAATACTAGGCATGGTGACTCATGCTCACCATCAACAGTATCACATACCACAGTGCCAGGAGTGGTAGCTCATGCCTGTAATCCCAGCACTTGGGAAGCAGAGGCAGGAGGATTGCTGAGCTCGAGACTGAGTTCAGGACCAGCCTGAATTACAAAGTGAGACCCTGTCTCAAAAAACTAAATAAATAAAATAAGAAGGCACCAGTACCACTGAGGCTGGAGACATCTGGCTAGTACTACCTGAGTCTCATATCACTATAAATACTGGACGCTTGGGTTATCAAGGGCCTTTTTTCTTTTTCTTGCTCTTTTTTCTCCTTTGCCCTTGAGTCCTTTTCTCCTTTCACCTTTGAGTCCCTTTTTCCCTTTACACTTTTTCTCTTTGCTCTTTTCTCTGTTTCTGCTACTGGGCCATGATCTTCAATAAATGTAGCTACTTATTACATACAATGAGGTGCATGGTTAGCAATTCTTTCCTTGTCATACCCAAGAACTTGGACCATTTTGGCCTATTCAACCATAACATGTATATCCTTAATGAGTTGCTCTCTCTGGGGCCTGTTGCATCCCAGTCACATGGTTCTGTCATGTTTGGCAGCCATATTAGTTTCATCATGTTACAGTAGTTCTAGTAAAATGAGTAGTTCTGTAACTATAGTGGTTTTGCCATGATTGTGGGCCATTTTGGCTGGTCACGTGATCAGTAATTTGGTTCCACCATGTAATGGCTGCCATTTTCTTTTTTTTTAAAACTTACTTCAAAACTTACTAGGAAATGTCACCCTTGTAGGTAAGAGCTAAGCCTCCACTTTAAAAAACTTATAGGGCTCCTTCCTGCATCTCCCTGAATCAGTTAGACACCTTCCTTGTTTCTTCTAACATGATTCAGGTAAATTAGAAACATGTGCCTGGAAGCCTGAGCAGAACAAAGAAACAGCTATTAAGGTCAACTCAAGCAGCTGTGAATAGGAAAAAGCATAGAAATCCTTAAAACATTCTAAGGTTTTTCTGCTTTGTTTTTTGTTCTCTTAAATGCTAAGATGTTTCTAACTCCATTGCTTTAAACAAAGTTATTATCAAAAGTTTTATTACTTTTGGATAAATAAAAGGGATATTGTTTCTATAGGCAGCTAAAGCTCCACACTGATCTCTTGAGAATTGATAATTTCTCAGTAAGCTCCCAGGGAGAGGGGTTTCCTTTCTTCTTACCAAGGAGTCAGTGGGCCTTGGGGTATGGCGTGTTCTAAGGGAAAAAAAATAAGAACACATCAGTACTACTCTGACTGGAGACATTTGACTAGTAGTATTGAGTCTCACAAGAGATGGTAGGGAACCCAACAGGTCTGCATCCTTCCACATGGGACACTTTCTGAAGAACCGCAGACTTAGTCTTCTCTCTCCATAGGCCCCACAGCACCCATGAGAAACATTTGCAGTCCCAGCCATCTTGCCATTAGGCTGAATCCTTAAAAACTGAGAACAACTAGACCCTGAAAGAGTACTTTTGGGTCCAATATGAACTAGGAAAAGGCAAAAGATGGGTACAGAATGTAAATCTAAACTCTTGTTAGATCTTTTTTTAACAAAAGGGAGGAAAGTGATGTGAAATCCCCCCAAGTTCAGCTTTTTATGGCTTTTTCTCTCTGTAAAAGCCCAAAGAACTATTTAATGAGGTCTCCAAAGAGGAAAAAAATTGTATTGCTAATGATGCTGTCCTCAGATGCTCACCTGTTTCTCTGGGGGTTACGGGTTTTTCTCACCTATTTCCAACAGATGCTGGCACCCCAGAGAGGCCAAATATTTTCAAAAGATCCTGGGAAAGTTTGATTCTTGATTTTGACTTATCATAGTAAGATGTCTAACTTGTCTTGGCCACTTGCAGTACCCTGGACCTTATGACACACTTGCTAGACACAACTTTTTCTCTGTTCAAGCATCAGGATCTAGATGAGGACAAAAGGAGAAGGGTTAAGAAAAATCATGCCTGTCACAATTACCAATGCTTTAAGCATACACAAGTCTTCCAAGGGAAAGCCAGGGGCAAATAAAGGTTTGCAAGAAAACTGAACATTGGACATGTGACTGTATCAAGCCATTTCCCAAGCCTTGATCTGTATTAGACGGCTACTGTGTCTGACTCGTGCCACTGGAGGATTGGCAGTCTCTGATCCCAGAGAGGGGCTTGGTCAGCCAAAACCCTCATCTTCTGCTCTGATGAAAAAGACTAACAGGGCATGGGGCAACCTCCAATACCCCTGCCCATGAACATCTCCATCTCCTTCAAAGTAAGACCTGGATGACCTTGGACTTTGTGGATAAGCTAATTCAATTCCTTATAGACTCAACTCACTTCTCTGTACCTATTGCTGTAATGTGAGTTAAAGGGAGCTCTAGCTGCCTACTTTGATGTGTCAATTCAAAGGTCAAATGTTGAGCAGAGTTTTTCAGTGCTTCGTGGTGTCCTACTCCCTGAAAGGCTATCTAGCAAAAGGGAGATAGATCATCTTCCCAGCCAAGTTATTATCATTCATTGTGAAGGACTCCAAATGTGTAAAGTCTCCTTCAGAAATCAAAAGGCTGGTAGAGAGGCAAGAGGGTAGCATTATAGTCCTTCAACACCTTAGCCTTATTGTGAGTTCCTGAGGAACCACTAAACTGGTCCTTCCACAAGGAGTGCAGTGACAGGCTCTAATAAGCCTACATGGGAAAAGGTCACTTAATTTTCACAGGACTAGGAGCTCATTGTGGCCACACAACAGGTCTGCAAAGCTTGCCCACTAAACCTGGCAAGCTCAGACCTTTTGTTAGAACCTACAGAGAGGAGAGGAACATGCCCTGGGGAGGACTGGAAATTGTAAAGCCAGCTCTACTAGAACCGAGAAAAGTGAGCACCCCAAAGGAGAAAGCTATTCCTGTGAACTTCTACAAGACCTGTGGCCTGCCCTCCAAAAGCAAGGTGCCAGTGCTGCTTCAAGTGCAGATAAGTAGACACTAGAATGACCCTACTTCACCACAGCTTAAATGGGCTCCTGTAGTTAGACTCCTATTTTTAATGAAAGCCATACATTGAGTAATCTTGTTAGAGCTGTGACTCTCCAGTTCTTGGTAATTTATTTAACATCCTTCTTTGCATTACTTTCTCCTCCATAGAAAGCATGGGAATCTGACCTACTCCTTGTATTTGGGCCCTTAGCTTTGTCCCAGTTGACAGCTCAACAGTTCACTATGCACAAACACAAACTCTTTTCATTGTCTTCTGGCAGGATTTTTTTTTCCCCATCCCAGGCAGGCAAAGAGAATATAATCTTGGGCCGGGGATATAGCTCAGTGGTTCCAGCGCCTGTCTTGCCAGCGCAAGGGCCCGGGTTTGATACCCAGTAACCACATACCATACTGGGTGTGGAGACTCACCCCAGCAGCAACCAGTACCACATACCACAGTGCCGGACGTGGTGGCTCACGCCTGTAATCCCAGCACTCGGGAAGCAGAGGCAGGAAGATTGCTGTGATGTGAGTTTGAGGCTGAGTTCAGGGCCAGCCTGAACCACAAAGCGAGACCCTGTCTCAAAAACAATCTTTAAATAAAAGAGAATATAATCTCAAATAGACAGAATCTAAACCCCTTTCAACTGGAAGTACTGTAGCTATATGAAGACGGAAACCTCACATTCTCAGGATTCCATAACAAATTATGAGGATTTGCATCTCTTGGGGGAAATGAAGCAAAAAATTAGTGTGGAGATCTGACTGACCAAACGGGCACTACCTCTCAATAATAGACCCAATAAATAAACACAAAAAAACAGTTCCCAACGCCCTACACTGGAACCAAACATAGAATGCTGTCTTTAAGTCTTCTCGTGACAACTCAAGCAAGTTTCTGATAGGATGGCTTAGATGTGACGTCAGCCTGAGGAATGGAGGATACAAAAGATGGCCACTCGGAGTGCAATCATAATGTGTATATGTAATGTACCAATAAAGATTTCAATTAAAAAAAATGATTGCCACTGTTAAGCTCCTGCCACTGTGCTCGTCTTCAAGTAGTTTGCATTCATCCTGCAGTGTATACTTCTTTTCCTACTTTAATTAGTCCACATTCACTCTGCAGGACACAGTCTTTTCCTTTTAATAAATTTAAAACCTTACTCCCTTTTGCACTTGTTTTGTCCAGTTCTTTTTTCAAGTCAAGAAGAACCTAGAAAGGAGTTCTAGAAGGAGTCCTCAGAACCTCAGAACTTGCTAACAAGATCTCTGCTACATCTATCAGAAAAGCCAACACCTGTCAGTGAAAATAACAAGGGTGTCCAAAATCCAGCTATCTTTCAATTTTTATCTTTCTCCAACCCAGAAATTAGGTTATTGAACTCATGTTGTAAGGTTTTCTGGGAAATATAGTGTCTAGGTTTCTAGCTTTAAAGAGTAAGATCTGTTATAGTGAGTTATTGTTTAGTCAAATCCTTCAATCTGTGACATCAGCTACAATCGAATGCCAAATTATTAACCAGCATAGAGCACTTGCCCAGATTTCCCAGTCCTGACAACAGTTCAGAGTGAAGATTTGATTTAGGGCAGCTCACCTGAAGGTGAATCAGTGGATCATAAATAATTTGATAAAACATAACTTGGGATAATCTGACTCTTCTCCCAAGGTTTGGGTTTGGGACACTGAAGGACCGAGCCAGTGAACTGAGGACTTTACAATGTTTGGTCAAGTAGTTTTGAAGTCAGAAGAACTATGGGCCATAGGTTAGTGATTATTATACACATTACTGAGAAATGTGAAGGTAAATACCAAAAGAAATGGCACAAAATTATATTTATAAAGGATTGCTTCTGAAAAAGAAATCAAGGAATTTCTCTTTGAGTTGTTATTTA
>PVIR01012265.1:19649-45261 GCA_004026965.1 Petromus typicus
TCCTCCTGCCTCTGCCTCCCGAGTGCTGGGATTACAGGCGTGAGCCACCACGCCCGGCACTGTGGTATGTGGTACTGGTTGCTGCTGGGTGTGGGTCTCCACACCCAGTATTGTTATGTGGTTACCGGGGAATCGAACCCGGGTCCTCGCGCTTGCAAGACAGGCGCCGGAACCACTGAGCTAACTCCCCGGCCCCCCTTTGAGTTGTTATTATATATAATCTTTTCACTATTACTATTTATTTTCTGTTTGTTTTGTTCCATTTTTGTTTTTGTTTTCTGAAGCAGAGTTTCACTTATGTAGCCCAGGCTGGCTTCAAATTTGAGATTTTTTTGCCTCAGGGTCCCAAATGTTGGGATTTCGGGTGTGTGCCACCACCTAGAAAACATTTTAAATTCTGTGCTTGCATTGCCAGAATAAAAATGAAAGTGAAGCAAAACAACAAAATGAATAATTTAAACTTGAGGCCTTAAGCCAGAGCACCTAACCTTCATATTACATAATCACTAGCTGAGGAGCGGAGGGCACAAATATTTCTGTCCTTACCTCATCTCACTCATGTCTTACATAGGATCTCTGCTGCGGTAAAATTGGGGGAAGAAAAGTTAAAACAAAACCATTCTCTGGGAGTTCTAAACCCATGCTAAAGGCTTGATCACTCACCAACCAGGCTAATCGTGAATACGAAATGGCTTAGTATCTACATTCTCAGTCAAGTATGCATCTGTGTACAGTATAAATTTGGCTGGTACTATGTTCTCTCTTCCCATGAGTTAGAGGATGCCATAGGCCATTGTCATGCCATGCAGAAAGGAACCACCAAGACAGTCCAGCAGTCATCAACTGCACCACTGAATCCATACATGCCTTTACTAATGGACTACTTCATGTGGGCTCAGAAAATATTAATTTTGCTTGTGATCATATATATTGAATTTATATTCCTAATAAATGAAACAAGACATTAATGGGGAGTCAAAGATGGTTTAGTATACATATCAACAAATACTAGCAGTGTCCTATCAAATAAATAGTTTAGTAAGGACAGGAGTCAGAATGGAATTCTAAGACATGCCTCATGTGCCTTGCAAATTAGTCCAGAATTATCATTGATTTCAATGTGATATCATTCGTGGGTTAACTCGGAAATTCACTTTTCTATAAGACTGAGGAAAAGGGGATTGCACTGTATTATTTCCTAAACTTTGTTTCAGCTGTAAAGTTTTATGACCCTATGCCATGACACAGCAGACTTCATCAGTGAAGGTTTAAAACATGAATGATAAATAAAATGGTAAACTAGAAAGAGGCTGGAACCTAGCATGACTGGGGCAGTTATTCAGAAGGGATACCTTTTGAGACTGGTCTAGGAAATATAAAAAAAGAATGAAGGAAAGGAGATGAACATTAACAGAAAGTAATAACTCGATGTCCATTTGTATAGAATATGACGATGAATCAATATGGACTGCTGACTCCAATTCTTCCAGTTTGGAGAATTAAAAGAATAAAATCTTTAACAAAAATGAGGTAACTGAGTTGTTCATTACAATTATGGAGAAAGAATTACTTAAGAGATGAATGTGTTAAACCTAAACTGTTGATATATATTCATATAGGAAATTTACAAGATTCAAAATGAACTGAAATTCAAGTGGGAAACTGTCATAATTAAGAGAATCATTGAACATGGAGAGAATAGTAAAAGTCTTGAGAGTAAATAAAATCTGTAAAAACCAAACCTGACAATTGACATTTTATCTCCTATACTAAGACAAAATATGTTCAAACTGTGCAATCTTTTTTTTTTTAAGTCTTTTGAGACAGGGTCTTGCTTTGTTGTTCAGGCAGTGCTGGCCCTGAGCTCCTTTGTAGCTCAGGCTAGCCTCAAACTCACAGCAATCCTCCTGTCTCTGCCTCTCAAGTGCAGGAATTACGGGTATGAGCCACCACGCCCGACATTGTGGTATGTGGTTAGTGAGTGCTGGTCTTGCAGGCATGAATCACCACAGCTGGCATTGTGTTGTGTGGTACCAGGGATCAAACTTGGGACTTTGTGCTTGCTAAGCAGGTGCCAGAACCATTGAGCTAAATCTGTAAAATTTAGAAATATTATTAGAAATTAATTAATTAGAAATATTAGTCTATAAATCTCATATTTTAATAAAATATGAACACTTTCACTTATTTATGCTCTTCTATGGCTAATTCACAAGCTTAGTACAGTAAATAGTTCTTAAATATTTAATGTCATTTGCATACTCAAGCAGTTAAGTTTTCTTGGATACTTTAAAACACAATACAAATGTGATATATCAAATAGTTAGCCAAGGAAATTCCTGTAAGCATCTATCTAACTTTTGCAAATTTAACATCAGTAAACCAATCTTACATATGTGGTCATAAAATTTTAAATGTTTCATACACCTCAAAAAAACAACAAATCCACACCACTACAATAATGAAAGTATTCACAGAGATAACAAAGATATATTAATGTAGTATGTTTATGTTAACAAATCTCAGATATGGAGACACCACTTGAGTCCTTTAGGACTAGTCCTAGATACCATATGTAAAAACAGACTTCACATCTTCACGGATCTACCACAAATCAGAAGCAAAAAACCTGCAGCCTTTGGCGTTGCTGGCAGTAATCCCAGCACTCCAGAAACGGATGTAGGAGGACTACTTCGAGTTCCAGGCCAGCCTAGGCTATACAATTAGTGAGTTCAGGGCCAGTCTGAACTGAATGAGACCTTGTCTCAAAAACAAAAAACAAACAAACAAACCCCACAAAATATATAAATACAAGAAATAGAAAAGAGAGAAGGCGTAGAACTATGATTTAGAACTCCCGAACACTGCAACCCACGAAATTCGAACTCCCAGGCAGAGCCAAAACGGATTTTGCACTTTCTCTCCTGGTCGGGCTAGCGGCTCCACCGACTTATGGGAGGGAGAATCAGGAGACGTTAAATCAAGAGACTGGGACAGACCCCGGGAACAAAGAGGTCGCCAGGGCTCTGCGGCCAAGGCAACCAAGCACTCCGGAGCGCTACAGCTGACGCAAAGGCGGGCATTTAGGCTCCATTCTGATCTCAAAGGTCATCAACTCTATCAAGACAGCACCCAGGAACCTGTATTCTAAGACAGCCCCGCCCGCGCGGCGACGGCCCCCAGAAGTTTGAAAACAATCCCTTCAGGGCGGGCGGTACCGCTAGGGCGCACCTAGAGCCGCCTTAAACGGCGACGTCTCAATCGAGCTTGCGCTTCTCCTTGGTCCCGCCCCACGGGTGAGCGTGGATTGGTGGAGGGAAGCAGCGCGAGCCCTGATTGGTGCGCGGCGGAGCCGCTTCAAGACTGTGGTGTTTGGTTGCTCCGTAGTGCTAAATTTATCTTCAGATGCGGACGGCGCGGGCAGCAAATCGGATCGCTATGGCGGTGGCATAGGCGGTGTCCCTGAGCTGGGAGCATCACCCTGTCCCCGCAGCTTCCTCTCCTGTTTTGTTTTCCACCCCCCCCTTCTCCTTCCCTCCAGTCTGCGACGACTGGCTCTTGACCCTGCTCAGGCCTCGGTGAAGGTGAGGAGCAGAGCCGCCCCCGCTGCTGAGCCGTGCGCTCCGAAATGGCCGCTGCCGGCAGCTGTCTGAAATGGCGGTCACGGCCTCCGCGGGGGACCGCGGCGCTGCGGGGCAGCCCAGCCGCAGCTACGACCGCTCCCTCCGTCGCCGATGGAGAGGAAGTAAAAAGAAGGTGTTAGATGCTGACATGTGAGCGGAGGCACCCCAGGGAACGCGAGAGGAGCCCCAAGGCGAGGGTGGGCTGCGGCCGGAAGCTCGCCCGAGGTGGCGGTCTGCGGGCCGTCGGCTTCAGTGAGGGAGAAGCCAAGGGGCGGCAGGTACAGGCCGCTGGCCGAGGTAGCCCTGTGGAGAAGCACTTAGGGGAGGCAGGACTGTACCCACCGCCACTCAGCCTTTGATGATTGGCTGCTTTCCACCCCTGCCCTTCTGCCCCTCAGCGCATTCTTCACACCTGGAACCAGCAACGGGTTGAAGAAGGGTGGAAAGATCGAGGTAGATGACAGTTGAATGGGAAGAACGGGGGAGATGAGAATTTTTTCCCTCTTCTGGACGAGGAATGGAAAGTTTACTCAAGGGAATAGAGATTGTTTGTCCCCAGGAGATTCGAGTAACTCCTCTGGAGTAGAGATGAGGCCCTGTTTAGGAAAATAAAGCTTCTACTCGTCTGTCATCTGACAGCAAGGGAAAAGAATCCTAAACTTTTAGGTGAACCAGTGTTTCCACAAAGTTAATTTGATAAGTCCAAGTTGCAGTCACAAAGCAGAATCCACTGCTCTTTTGCACCTAATAAGAAATAAGATGTCTCTGTCAGTTTGAGTCTATTGACTCTGGCATTTTAAACTTACTGTTAAACCATTTGCGCAAACCAATTCCTGGTACCAGATTAATGCTTGGGGGATAGAATGTTCAGGAACACACAAGTAATGACTATGCGCGTGGGCTATGCAATCAAACTTTGGGCTGTGTGGTTGTTTCTTAAAAAACAATTTAAGAGGTGAATTATTCTATCTGTCTCTGAAGTGGAATTATTAATATCTAGCTTTCTTTGATGATTCAGTAAGGTTATCTATATGAAGACTTGGACAGTTACAGCACATAGTAAACAATAATTACTTAATAAATGCTAGTTGCCTTAGGAAATTGGTTATTGAGAGAACAAAACTGGTAATAGCCAAAGGAGTGTTTCTTGTAACACTTTCATGTAAAATTAATTCCATTTTAGTTCAGTCCTTTGTTTTGGAAACATTAAGATAGAACTGAACATTTAAAATTCACGTTTAGTTTTTGAAATTTTTTTGTATATTTCTGTGAAGTTATTACTTAGGAAATCATTTCAAAGCAGTGCAATTGCCAAGTATTAAAACAAGGTTACTTTTCCACAATCTGTCCATGTCTACACTGCAAATAAGAGTCACTCATACTATCTAGGTTTAAAATAAATTACAATGGTTGGTTGGTTGTCTTAGAAGTTTATAGTTAGTCCTACTTGTTGCAATGTCTAATTTTAATTTTTCTCGTTCTAGGTTTCTGGTTGCTACTCCCCACCTCATACCTTAATTTTATTCTTTTGAAGAGTCTACTTTCAAGCTGCCAAAGTGGAGCTTTGATTGCAGAAGGAAGTGCTCCTCATATCAGGTATCTTACCTTATCTGTCTGTTAACAAGAGAACCATTTGATTCAGGATCTAATATGAGAGTATCATTCTTACTCTGTAGCCAGATTAAAAAGCCTGAGTCAGATGTAGCTATAGTTGTCTAGACAATCTGTGTGTCTAATTTAAAAACTTAAAAAAATTTAGAGATCTTTTGAGCTTGCACTACTGTTTACATTATATTTTTATTATATGAGGAGAAATATTTTAAAATAAAAATTTATATTTGCCTAGGGTCCTGGTTAAGTCTTCACATAGTACAGTGGGATGCAAAATAATTAATAAATCTCTACATTACTTTGAATAAGTCAATTAAAATAATGTAAGCACATGTAATATTTTAAGGTCAGAGCAGTAGTACTTTTGGTTTAAGTTCACTGTTAATAAGTAATATTTAAGATAAAGTAGAATTCTGTCTTCAGCAATTTGAATTTTGTGTGTTTTTAATATAGCTTATTTGAATTGTTGCTACTTGGGAAGGGGGACTTAAGATATCTAATAATATCAATACTTAATACACCTAATGGCAGTAGTTATCTAAAACTAAGGGATTCTGAGGTACTATACTAATTACATAAAATAAGCTTTGTAAGTTGTAACAGTTATACTGCTTGTATACATAGGTTTTTTGGAACACAGCTACAGCTATGGCCAATCTTTTATCCTTTGTTTATGGCTGCTGTAATGCTGAGGCTTCAGATTGGAGTAGGGCAACAGAGACTATATGGCCTGCAAAGCCACCCCTACAGCCGTTTGCAAAACACTTGCCACCCTTGCCATGGGATATATTCCTAAGTATGTTCTTTCTCTAAAAATATGTTTATCAACTCTTTGTTATTTCTTAACATACTAGTTTCCAGCTTTTTCATAAAATGTTAATACACTAAGTGAGTAAGTGTTTTGAGAAAAAGATTGATGTTAATAGTTTTTATTGCTTACTATAAGTTTATTTAAATATAAGTTTAAGACTGCTAAACTCATGTCAATAGCTTTTATTTTTATGTGATAATCTACCTTTAAGAAAGGTGTGCCATGCGTGAGAGCACCAGGAAGTCGCATGAGAGATCGCCTGATAAACGAACGTGTGATGTTCCATCTGTGCATTGATGCATAGGCTGCATTTACAGATTAACTGATGTGCTATTATAGATCATCTCTCGTCTTTTTTGCATCCCGTCTTATAATTTCAACCTATTTACAATACTCAATGTTTATTCTAAATTAATCATGTTTTGTACCACAAATTCATTGCCCATGGATCTTTTGCTGAAGCAAGAAAATCTTAAACAAGAAGTAGAATCTTTTTGTTACCAAATTGTATCTGAATCAAATGATCAAAAAGTTGGAATATTACAAAGTGAAGATGAACAATTACAGCCTTCGGTTTCCAAAAAATCAGAAAATGAGATTTCCAGGGTCAAATTTATGGCTGGTTCAAATAAAATCACAACATTTAATAAGAAACCAAAAAGGAGAAAATATGATGAAAGTTATTTGTCTTTTGGATTTACTTATTCTGGGAATAGAGATGCACCTCATGCTCAGTGTGTATTATGTAAGAAAATCTTATCAAATAGCTCTTTAGCTCCAAGTAAGCTACGAAGACATTTGGAAACTAAGCATGCTGCATATAAAGACAAAGACATTAGCTTTTTCAAACAGCATCTTGATTCACCTGAAAATAATAAACCCCCAACATCTAAAATGGTCAATACAGATAATGAAAGTGCTACAGAGGCATCGTACAATGTAAGTTACCATATAGCCCTGAGTGGAGAGGCTCATACTATTGGAGAATTGCTTATCAAACCTTGTGCAAAAGATGTAGTGATGCGGATGTTTGATGAACAATATAGTAAGAAGATAGATGCAGTACAACTATCAAACAGTACTGTTGCACGCCGAATTAAGGATCTAGCTGCTGACATTGAAGAAGAGCTTGTTTGTAGACTAAAACTTTGTGACGGGTTTTCACTACAGCTAGATGAATCAGCTGATGTTTCTGGACTTGCTGTGCTGCTTGTGTTCATACGTTATAGGTTTAATAAATCTATTGAGGAAGACTTACTCTTATGTGAATCTTTGCAAAGTAATGCTACAGGTGAAGAAATATTCAACTGCATCAACAGTTTTATGCAGAAACATGATATTGAATGGGAAAAATGTGTTGATGTTTGTAGTGATGCTTCTAGGGCAACATATGGGAAAATTGCTGAGGCTGTCACCTTGATAAAGTATGTGGCTCCCGAAAGCACCAGCAGTCACTGCCTCTTATATCGACATGCACTAGCAGTTAAAATAATGCCTACATCTCTTAAAAATGTGCTAGATCAAGCAGTACAAATCATCAATTATATTAAAACTCGACCACATCAATCCAGACTACTAAAAATTTTATGTGAAGAAATGGGTGCTCAACACACAGCACTTCTTCTGAATACAGAGGTAAGGTGGCTTTCCCGAGGTAAAGTTCTTGTAAGACTTTTTGAACTTCGGCGTGAATTATTAGTTTTTATGGATTCTGCTTTTCGACTATCGGATTGTTTAACAAATTCATCTTGGCTGCTAAGACTTGCATATCTTGCAGATATTTTTACTAAATTAAATGAGGTTAATCTGTCAATGCAAGGGAAAAATGTAACAGTTTTTACAGTGTTTGATAAAATGTCATCATTGTTAAGAAAATTGGAGTTTTGGGCCTCATCTGTAGAAGAAGAAAATTTCGATTGTTTTCCTACACTCAGTGATTTTTTGACTGAAATTAATTCTACAGTTGATAAAGATATTTGCAGTGTCATTGTGCAGCACCTAAGGGGTTTGCGCTCTACCCTTCTAAAATATTTTCCTGTAACAAATGACAATAACACTTGGGTTAGAAATCCTTTTACAGTAACTGTTAAACCAGCCTCATTAATGGCACGGGATTATGAGAGCCTGATTGATTTAACATCTGATTCTCAAGTGAAACAAAATTTCAGTGAACTTTCACTAAATGATTTTTGGAGTAGCCTAATTCAGGAATACCCAAGCATTGCAAGGCGTGCAGTTCGTGTGCTTCTTCCTTTTGCTACAATGCACTTGTGTGAAACAGGATTTTCATATTATGCTGCAACAAAAACAAAATATAGAAAAAGACTTGATGCTGCACCTCACATGCGGATCCGTCTTAGTAACATTACACCTAATATTAAACGGATATGCGATAAAAAGACACAAAAACACTGTTCTCATTAAAATTGCAGAGTTTTGCATGTCTCTTGATAACCAAGTGTAAGTGGAAATAAAAGATGATCAATTTCTTTTACAGTATTTGGGGTTTTAAATAAAATGATTTGGTTTTTTTATATTTATATTTTTGAGAAAACAAGAATTAAAAATGTCATTGTTTTTGTTATTTCTTTACATTGTAATTTTCAGAGTTACATACTCATAATTGGGAAATGATGACCCATAAAATAAAATTCAGTTCTTAGCATAATGTATCTCATCAGAATCTATCGTTGCCCATCTTTCTAGCCATGCTTTTGCCCTGCCACCCTCCAGTCCCATGGAACTGCTTGCCCTTCTCCAAATACATCACACTACTTCATACTTCCAGGTCTCAAAAAACTTTGAGGGCCTAGGGCTGTAGCTCAGTGGTAGCATGCCGGCGTGGCAAACACAAGGTCCCGAGTTTGATCCCCAGTACCAAGGAGGGGGGCAATATTTCATTCCCATCTAGTTTTCAGACATTCCTATTTGCTTTTCAATACTTGCAACTCTGAATACTGATGGTCTTGTGATTTTCACTGTTATTGAACTGACTTCTTAGAGAAGTTCTTAGAGGTTCTTATCCAGATTTATGTCTCTGTTGTCTAGCAAAAGGCTTTACTAAGGTAAACTAAAAGAAAAGAGCGTTGGTGTAGATAAACCATTAAAACGTAGAAGTGTTCTACTTCATTGATAGGTGTGGTGCAGTGTGAACCCAATACTATATTTTGTTTGTGTTGGCTCAGTTATTCCATGTAGAATTCAGTGTGGCCATTATGCAGAAGTCATTGAGTGAGGAATGTCATAGTTTTGTGATGAAAGTGGAACTATTGAAAAGGGAAATATGAAAAATGTTTTTGGATATATTCTTTCTAGTCCCTATGTAAATTATTACAAATTTCGTATGTTGTAGTTTCAACGAATACAATCTTTCTATATAGCACTGAAGATGATTAAACTGAAACTCCTACCAGTTATTCTTGGAATACTGCAAAAGACTGACTTTCCTATCCAGGACTAATGTTCCTGTGTCACATTATAAAGCACTATAGTTACCAGCTCAGTATTAAAATATTTTGTGCCACATCTGTAGTCAAGGGCTATTGTAGATAACCTTTATTTATTTAATCTTCCTCAATGAAACCTGTCTCCTATTGGAGCTTAGAGATACCTCATTAAGGCAGAATGTGGTAAAATGACTTAGTTCAGGTTCCCATTCCATTGCTTAACCATCTATCTGAGTACTTCATCCTGAATTCTCTTGAACTTCAGGTATCTTGTCTGTGAAGTTATAATTATACTTCCTGTGAAGAGTTATGATGAAGATTAAGTGCATATGTAAATCTAACAAAGGGAAATCAGAAATAATGTGTGCAACATGTTCTCTGTCATATCCAACTATATCTCTGTTAAACTTGATTGCACATTTCACACGAATTTTTATTCTTTGATGACATTCAGGCCATCGAAGGTAGTGTATTCATCCATCGAAGGTAGTGTGATTAAGCAGTGTAAATCCAGGTTTTAGTCTTTATTAAGTATTTCCTTATATTAAGCACCTTACTGGATGGCTTTGTTATCAGTAATCTTTACAATAATCCTATAGGATTAAGTAATATAAGGTCATATTGAAAGTTACAGAATTTAGTCACTTTTTGCTTTGAAACTTTTCTGAAAGTATCAAATAGTGACTTGAGGGTAGGGGATTATTTAGCTCAGTGGTCCCAGTGCCTGCTTTGCAAGTACAAGGGCCCAGGTTCCATCCTCAGTAATCACATACAAAAATACCTGGTGTGGAGACTCACACCCACCAGCAATCAGAACCACATATTACTACCACGGTACCGGGCTTGGTGGCTCACTCCCGTAATCCCAGCACTTGGGAGGCAGAGGCAGGAGGATTACTGAGTTCAAGGCTGAGCTCAGGGCCAGCCTGAACTACAAAAAGCAAGACTTTGTCTCAAAAAAAAAAAAAGAGATTTGATTATAATCTATATCCTATGCTTTCTAAATTTACCTAATAGCATGTGTGATTGTGCATGGAGATTGCCAGCCTGGGCTATACACGAAGTCCAAGGCCAGCCTGAACTAGTAGCAAATCTGAAACCCCTCACTTCAAAATTTCACCCAACATTAGCCATCTTCAACCATAGGACTATTTTCATGTAAGAGAATATATTAAATGCTATCAAAATTGACTTACTGCTCTTTTCCAGGTTCCCCCTTCTGCCTCTCTTAGGCAGAAGCTTTCTCAAAATTTTCCTACTCAAAAAAAAAAAAATTTAAATTCTATCAAAATTACCTAAAAAGATACATGCAATACTCTTATCTGCTAATCTCACAATTTTAAATTATCTACTTTGGGCTAGGTGTGGTGGGAAATGCCTGACATCCCAGCACTTGGTAGGCTGAGGTAGGAGAATCACCAAGAGCTCAAAACCAGTTTGAACTACAGTGAGACCTTGTCTTAGAAAACCAGAAACATCTGGGTGTGGTGGTGCACTAATTCCAGCACATAGGATCCTGGCATTGCCACATGTTCAAGGCTACACAGAACTACAAAGTGAGACACTGTCTCACAATAAAATGACCTAATTTGAGAAGTCCAGTGCCACAGTGTCTGTGTCTGGTTTATATCTAAAGTGTGATAATTAGAGATTTGTTATCTAATTGTTGGTCCTGAGCCTTGATCCTACCCAAGATTTCAATCTCTTAAAATACAAGATCTCTTATTTTTCAGTCCTTTTTTTCTAACCTCCTCCGGGAGTTCCGATTCCTCCATTTAAATCCTATTTAATTGTCTGGGACATTGTTTTCTAGAACTCTTAATATTTGATCCTCCTCAATTTAATGCCAACTGTTCTCCTCTCCTATAAGCTATGAGCACTATCTTGTATATCACATAGCTAGTGAGAATGGAGTTTTAGAACTCAGTGGTAATTCTGGAACCTGGCTGCTGGATGATAGGTTAATGTAGTTCCAAGTTTAAGTATAATTATTGTTAATTAGCACAATGGAAAAAATTTTGAAGTAACAAGAGACTTGTATTCTGTAGCTAATTAACTGCTTTACAGTTCATCCCCCTTTCTGGGCCTTAGGGATTAAACTAGAAAGAATTCTAAAATTCTTATTAGATAAGATGGTGTGTTGTTTTGTTTGAGACAGCATCTCACTATGAAGTTCTGGTGGCTATCAACTCACTGTGTAGCCCAAGCTGGCCTCGAACTCACAGATATCCTCCTGTCTCAGCCTCCTAAGTGATAGGATTATAGGCTACACCATCACACTCAGCTCAAAAAAATCACAATTTTTTTTTTTTTTAAAGACAGGCTGTAGTTCAGTCTGGCCCCAGGCTCACTGTGTAGCCCAGACAAGCCTGGAACTCACAGCAATCCTCCTGCCTCTGCTTCCTGAGTGCTGGGATTACAGGAATGCACCAACATGACCAGCTCTCAAAATCAAATTTTAAACCTAAATAAAGATTAGAATCATGAGTCCTCAGCTATTTGAAATATATATTTTTTTCTTTTTTTTTTTTTGTACCAGGAATCAAACTCAGGACCTTGCATTTATAAGACAGGCATTGGAACTGTGGAGCTAAGTCCCTGACAAATATTTTTTCTTAGAAAACAACACTCTGCTAGGTGTGGTGCCACACACAGTCCAAGCACTCAAGAGGCTGAGAGGGGATAGCTTCAAATTCAAGGCCAGCCTAGGCTATGTAATCATAGCCTAAAAGAACACAATGAGACTCTGAAAGGTGGAGAGTGGACAAACTTTTTCAATGAATCCTTTTTTTTTGAGACAGGGTCTCACTTTTGTAGTTCAGGCCGGCCCTGAGCTCAGCCTCAAACTCACATCACAGAAATCCTCCTGGCTCTGCCTCCCAAGTGCTGGGATTACAGGCGTGAGCCACCATGCCTGGTACTGTGGTATGTGGTACTGATTGCTGCTGGGCGTGAGTCTCCACACCCAGGATGGTATGTGGTTATACCTGGGGATGGGAGGGTAGGGGGATGGGGGGTGGTATCGAACCCTGGTCCTTGGGCTTGCAAGACAGGCGCTGGAACCACTGAGCCAAATCCCCGGCACTTCAATGAATCTTTTTACCATAATAGTTTACATAACCCAAGTTATAAGTTGATTCATCATGGATCCTAACTGGGTAGAATTACTAAAGGGCGTTTTTGAAAGGAAAACATACTTTAATATTTGGAAAATTTTTAAAGAGAAACTAAATTGGTTAGCTCCAGCTAGCTGAATCAGTAGAACATAAGACCTTTAAAAAAGTTTTCAAACTATTTTTGATCTCAGACTACAAACTATATTTTACATTGTGATCCAAGTGTGTGTAAATGCTCATGGTTTATAAAACTAACCCTTCATGCATGTGGTGCAATCTCAAGTTTTTCTGTTTAATTTTTTAAGTGATAGTTACAATCCACAAATTTAGGATCCACTCACTGAAAATGCTGCTGGTGTAATGCCATTAATCTTAACAAAAGTTCCTCAGGAATCTGGCTTTAAACCTGTTAAAGTGTTACTCTGACCACAAGAATCCCTCTGGGACTAGCACATGACATAGTACAGGCCAGTTAAAGCAAGGGCAGTATTTGGAGGGCCTTTCAAAACAGTTGTGTTCTCAGTCTCAAAGGAGAGGTAGAGGTCCCTTGTGTGTGGGAAACTAGAATCATAACAGCTCTCTAGCTACTAATTTGTGGATACAATCAATACATAGAAGGGCAAGCCAAAAAAACTATTGAAAAATTAATCCAGGGCCTAATTGAACCATACTTGGTAACTACTTTGCCTTTAACTTTTTGTTGTTGTTACCTAGGCTCATAAATTGTATGTATTATTAAGATAGTTTAAGTTGATTTTCCTGTTATCATAGACAAGATGAGGACATAAAGGAAAAGCAATATAAAACTAGATTTTATTGGTAAATTTAACTGCATTAATGAGTATCAACCTGACCTGGGTCTGATTCCTGGTTATTTAAGCCATCTATTACTGTGCAACCATTTGAAATTCTGCCACTGGTAATATTTTAATAGGCCAAAAGCTAAGTTATTACATATATTGACATTAAATATTATTAAATGCCATTTTGTTTCTCTTAGTGGGACAATTTGATAATAAAGTTATCTAATGTACTTAGTTTGGGCTAGTCATGAATGAATATGTATATAATTCTCTCACATATAATTGAAATTAAATATTAAAAACTTCCACTTGTTTTTCCTTTAATTTGTTTAAGACCACTTTGATAAATATAATGTAATTTTTAAAAACGAATGTAATAAATCACATTTTATCCACAAAATTATCAGCCACAAACGATCTACCTTGAAAGTTACTTTGTCTCAAAGTCACAAATTCCCTAAAGTATCCATTAGTACAGTTTTACCATCTATCACATAGTACATATCTTTTGAAAAATGCACAGTTGGTTTTCCTGGAGCCTTCAAAGTCTTCTGAGGTTATGTTGCACATTAGAGCTCCGCTTTAGAAAATATACATATTAAAATAGTCTCAAGTCTTAAGAGTTGGATCCATACTTTGGACTTCTTTTCATCCCATACGCTATCGTTTGCCACTCCTTGTATCACTGTTAAATTGACTATCCAAATTTGTCATAGAGAAATGTAGTACATCAACCAAAGTTTTGAACTCTGAACATGCCCAATTTGCCTGTTTTCCTCCTGTTGAGTAAAGGGATGAATGATGAGCCTCAAGCCTTAACTAGTAATTCAAGTGACCACTACCACCGTGTTTTTTGTTACCCTAGCTCTTCCACACTCTTCCCTCTCCCTCCAAGAATTCATAGTAGGAAATTCACTGTTGGGCAGGGGGTGTAGTTCAGTGGTTCCACCACCTGCCTGGCAAGTGCAAGGTCCTGAATTCAATCCCTGGTTCCAAAAAACAATAAAAAAGACTCACTGTTGATATTATTTTTTAGCTTGTTTTGAGGCGGGGTCTCACTTTCTAATGTAGGTAGGTTGGCCTTGAACTCAGTAGCCTAGGCTGACCTCGAATTTGCAGAAATTTGCCTGCCTCAGCGTCCTGAGTGCTGCAATTGCAGGGATACATCAGTACATTTGGCTGCTTTTTAGCTTCATTTTTGAGTCATAAAGAAGTAAACCCTACATCCCTGCACAAAATACTTAAGGGGAACCGTGATCTGAATAGTTAAACACTGGTGAGATAGTAAGATTTCATTACAAGTTTTCTCTATCCTACTAAAACAATGCTCTCAAACAACTGGTTGTCTATTTCTCAGTACTTCTAGGTTGTCCCTGTGGCTTATATAATCATGTTATATCTACGGAAGAATTAATTGTCTAACACTTGAGAATTACGTTGGAGTTTTCAGAGAGGGTCCTTTAAAATGCAAAGTGTTGTTTTTACCATTTAAGATGTATAAATGAAAGGATTATATATCACCTCTCAAATTAGATGCAAAAATCAGCAAGGTGTATCCATAGTTTCAACTGCTTTGGGAGTCCTATAAAGATTTCCAAATTCATTCATTTACTAAGTGTGTACTATGAGGAGTCAGTGAATTTAGCTGTAGAATAAATACATCTAACTTTGCAATTAACTGTTGAAATACCTGTCCCAGCTTTTATGTGTAAATATGATCTACCAAAGCCACTATAATTGCACCAGATAGGTGTCATGAAGAACTAAGCCAGCCGCCCGGCTGGCAAGCTCAAGGACCTAAGTTCGATCTTTAGTACCAAAAAAAAAAACCAAAATTTCTAAATTTGCCCAAAAATGATCTTTATAAAATACTTTTTTTAAAAAAAATTTGTTCTTTAAGATAGAGTAGGCTCCCTTCATTGTTTTTCCTAGGATTGTTCATCCTACTTATTTTCATATATGGGGCAAAGTAAACCTTTTCACTGTGGTGTATGGTAGTAATTTCCAGGTTTTAGTGATCCTAGCATTTTTGTTTTAAAACAATTGAAAGGGGGCCGGGGACTTAGCTCAGTAGTTCTGGTGTCTGCCTGGTAAGCACAAGGTACAGAGTTTGATCCCCAGTAACCACATACCACAATGCTGGGCATTGGACTCATGCCTGTAATCCCAGCACTTGGAAGGCAGAGGCAGGAGAATTGCTGTAAGTTCAAGACTAGCTTGGGCTACATAGTGAGTTCAGAGTCAGCCTGAATTACAAAGTGAGACCCTGTCTCAAAAAAAATAAAAATTTAAAAATCACATTGAAGAGCTGGGGATGTGACTCCATGGCACTGTGCCTGTCTGAAAGCACAAGGTCTTGAGTTCAATCCCCAGTACCAGAAACACACAAATGTTGAAGTTACTGCAGGTAATAGGATAGACATGTTGTCCCTAGACCTTTAGAGAGCATGTCTTTCCTCTATTCACATTTTAGGGGAGAATAGAACTTAGCCATGTGTAAATAACAGTAAAATTGTGCAAACAACTATATAAGTTCAGAGAAAAAATATGGTTAAAGATGTAGGAACGAAAGAACTCATTTAGAAAAAAATATATTAATCTCGAACCGTACATTTGAGTTTACTACATGAGCAAAGCCCTGAGTTGTTTTAAAAAAACCACACACACCAAAAATTGGGATCAAACTGGCAGAACGAGAGTCAAACTTCAAGCACTCAGGGGGATTAGGAACATGGAGTGGGGGTGGTAACAGTGGGGAGAAGATAGTGTCCTAGAACAACCATAATGGATAATTGTTAGAGAATAGGATTTGAAACTTATGTATGTGTTGGCTTCTCCCATTCATTCTCTTCAGACTCCAGAACAGTGTTTGTCTCTAGCTACCACAGTGACTGGAAACTTAAGGCAGATGAGCCAGGGAGAACCCGGGTGGCTGTGTCCAGGACTATTAGCCAGTGGCATTTCCTGTCTAAGATTGCATCTTAGCCCCTCCTCAGAGTCACTAGAGCAAACTGATAAACAGAAAAGACATCATGCACAAGGAACAGGAAATACCAAGGCAGGAACAAAATCATGAACTACCAAATGAAGGCAAACCAATACCATGAAAAGATGATACCAATCAACAAAAGAATGAATGCTTAAACAGTTATTAAACAGAGAAGGATCTTTGAAATTATTAATACTCATTTAGTGTATGCTGGGTGTCATGTCATTTTTCTACATACCTTAAGTGTATTTTAAATATCATTCCCATACAGAGTATTATGAAAGAATATTGTATACATGAAGTAAGAGCTGTTATGAAAAGAACCAGCTAAATATTGTTAAGATTTTTTTAAAAGATGAACAAGTTGAGTGAGACACTTGTAATGGATGATTTCAGAACAGTATATGTAAGATAAACCCAGAGAGACAGTATATTTAATTTACATTTTATAAAGAATCATCAAATATAAATATTTTTATTGCCAAGTCGCATCTAAAATTCATCACTTTTATAATCATATTTCTAAAGTTGTTTTGATGATAATTATGCTTTTTTAACTTTGAAAAAAATTGATTTATAGAAAAATAAAAATATCCTTCATCTAGGTTCCTCTAATGGTAATATCTTACATAACTATGCTATAATATCACAATAAACACAAAACCATTAATCACATTATAAACCCACTTTATATAAACTATGACAAGCCAAGACAAGAAGAATGATTATATAAACATTCTAAACAGAAAAAAAGAAATAGCTCCTACATCTTTATTTGTACAGTTAGTCTTGGAGCTACTGTTTCCTATGTCTGCCCATCATCATCCACATTTATTTTGTCAATACTGCCTGCTAGTTGAAGTTTTGACATGATTTGATGATCTCAAACTTGAGAAATTTGCTTGTTTCTTCCTGGATTCCTTTTGACATTTATCATTGTGCATGACTACACTTAGAGCCAACACAAAGCATTGCATGGTTTCACAACACTCATCTTTGCCATCGGTAACAGCAGCGTTAAATTTCCCCTGATGACGGGCCACCACCACCTCATTTTTCCAATAGCATGCAAAACTCAAAATAATCAACTAATGGTATAAACTTCCAGTTAAGAAGTCATTCCTAGATTTTCTGGAAAGTTCATTCCTTTCTTGGCTGCTAAGACCTTTAAATAGGCAAAGCTCAAAAGTTGTAGGAATAGAAAGTAACACCTTTTATGTGTAGATCAGTAGCTATAACAGTGGAAGGTATTTTGCTCAATCCTGGGATTCCCAGCTGATGTGTTACATATAAGAGAACATTCTATGTTGATTACTGGTTCACTGCACATAAGGCTATAGGACAGGAGTTGGCAGACTTACTTGAAAGCCCCCGGTAGTGAATATTATAGGCATAAATATAGTTGTACTCATCACATATTCTTTGTTTTTGTTTACAAACCTTAAAAGTGTAAAAATCATCCTTACAAGGTCTATAAAAACAGGATACAGGTCTTATTTGCCCTCAGACTATAATTTGCTGATCCCTTGATACAGTAACGTGCTAATCTAGCAAAGCATTCCCTCCTACTGTCCCTGAGACTTTACAAAGCCATTCCATAGTCTAAAAGGATGAGCTGCTTCTGGATGATAGGATAGTTATGAGTAAGACTAGTGAGTCTTGTGAGTATGGTATTATGGGTTACCAGAGATAAACACTATCGTCTGATAATCTATTTAAATGTCAAACTGTTTCTCTTACTTCTGTGCATGGTTTTACTTTAGCAAATAAGCATATGTCTCTTTGAGGGAAAGCTGAGGAAAATATTTTTACCTCATACTTGTAATAACAACCTTCTTTCACAGAGGCATGTAGAACACTCTGTCCTGAAGGCCTGTGCACATCCCAGAACTAAGAAATGGATAAAAGCTATTATTTTTAGTTTTTCCAGTTTAAAGTTTGTTCATCTGTACCAATCTATTAAGTCTTTAGTAAGTTATCCATTAATTTTAGTACTAGAAACTCCATGATCACTTAACCAACACCAAAGGTCTGTAGGTCAAACCTTTCAGTACCAGTCTGATCCTACTTGGTATTTGTGTGCAATGTGCCGGTAGCAGTTTTCTTCTTCTGCCTGGCCTCAGGATCCCTCTCCATCACTGAAGTTAGAAAACCCATTTTTATGCCAATATATTCAACTTCTATCCTTAGAGAATAGCTATTACAGGAATGTTCAGATATGATTGTGCTGTTCCTGTTGATGTATTTCTTCATGCTATGATATGAAGATAACATCCTCCATCTAGCCCTTGGGAAACAGGAGCAGGTGATCCAACACAAATAGCAACCCACTTCAATGTTGCTGTCTTCCCAAACCTTGGAGCTTGTCTTCAACATCAGATCAAAAAATTCTGGCAACTCAGCTTTATTTAGTTTTAGTGAGCAGCAGTTAAGTCTCGTTTGTAATTAACTATCTGAGTACAACTAGTATAATCCTAACGGCCCAAACTAATATGACTCCAGAAGCTCTGATAAGTATTCCTGTATCTGGGCAGGGGATTTAGCTCAATGGTTCTTGCACCTGTCTTGCAAGTGCAAGGGCCCCGATTGGATCCCCATAACCACATACAATACTGAGTGTGTCTCAGCAATCAGTACCACATACCACAGTACCTAACCACATACAATACTGGGCGTGGAGACTCACGCCCAGCAGCAGTCAGTACCACATACCACAGTACTGAGCATGGTGGCTCACACCTGTAATCCCAGCACTCGGGAGGCAAAGGCAGGAGGATTGCTGTGATGTGAGTTTGAGGCTGAGCTCAGGGCCAGCCTAAACTACAGAGCGAGACTCTGTCTCAAAAAAAAAAAAAAAAAAAAAAGTATTCTTAAATCAGTAAATTCATTCCAGACTAAAATCGTGTTCTTTGTTTTCTGCTTTATCACCTTCAGAATCTATTCCTAGACATACTTCCCAGACTTTTGCTAAAGGAGTTAGTAAAGTTTTGCCATTTTTCTAGCACATAATCCTTCTCTTTCCAGATTTACTTTTTAATTGATTCCTAGATCATACTGGAATCTGACTCAATTTATACATCTATAGATAGTGAGAGGGGATAGGGCAGAGGGGAAAAATAATGTTCCTGTGCAAGATAAGGCTTGAATTATCAATCATTATATACTAAATGGCCTAAAATTTAGCAACTGAAAATGATAAGCATTATCTTGCATAGATTCTTTAGGTCTGGAATCTAGAATTATCTTTTAGCTGGGCGATGCTAGCTTAGGTTTCCTTATGGGGTTAGTGTCAAGATGTCAGTGGGGCCACAGTCATCAGAATGCTTAACTACAGCTGGAAGATCTGATTCTAAGATGTCTCATTTAGATACCTGGCAAGTTAGCAGTAATAGTTGTTGGCTGGTGGCCTCAGGTTCTGTCATCTGGGTTTTTCTAGATCAGAGAACCAGGTGGAAACTGCAGTATCTTTATGACCTAGTGTTAGAAGTCACAGAACCTCATTTCTATAGTATTCTATAGATTACACTGGTCTCCCCCATTCAGCGTGTGAGGGGACTACACTGTTACTTAAAACTAGGAAATGGAAATCACCAAGGCTTTCTTGGAGACTGGCTACTATAGAATCACAATAGAGTTTTCACAGAAGGCAAGACCAATCTCTTTAGATGAGGAAGGATACTTCTGTAGACTGAAAAGATTCACTGGATTTGGGGACCACAGGATGCCATTTTTAGAATGTCACTTTTTTCTAGTTGATGCCCTAATTTCCACAGTGGAGATCAAGCAAAACTGTTCATTCTGTTCAAGTTATACAAAGCATTACACTGAATCTGCTTTTATTTTTTAATGAAACTTGTGGCTATAGAGATAAGGAACTTTTCAGGTTGAGCATAGAAGATGTATGGTTAATGTTCCTTGAGCTAAGAATTTAAGCCTATAGTTTGAGGTTCTTTAGCACACACACACCAGTCTATGACCTGCCCTTGTATTCCTTGTGCCTTCCATCATGCTCTATCACTGCAGCTAATTGGTCTGATAAAGATTTCTCTTTAGTAGGCACTTATTCCAGGTCCCCACAGAGATGACAATCAAGCAAAAACAGTATATGTTCTAATGTAACTGAGAAGTTTACGGATAGACCGGGATCCAGGATTCATGTAAAGAATTTATGAGATTATAACAAAAAAGAAAGGAAACAAATTTTATGTATATAGGGGGTGGTAGGGTGGGTAGGGCTATGGGAAAAAAGTGAGAATTAAGTTGTGTCTTATACTGGTATAAATCCCCATTATGGAGTGCAATCATGATGCATATATGTAATGTACCATTAAAGATTTCAATTAAAAAAAAAATTTATCCCTTGGGCCAGAGATTTAGCTCAATGGTTACAGCGCCAGCTTTGCAAGCACAAGGTCCTGAGTTTGATCCCTGGTAACCACATACAACAGTGCTGGGCATGGTGACTCATGCCTGTAATCCCAGCACTCGGGAGCCAGAGGCAGGAGGATCGCTGAGTTCAAGGCTGAGTTCAGGACCAGCGTGAACTCCAAAGCAAAAGCCTGTCTCAAAAAAAAATAGAATTTATCCCTTGTCATTTCTTACCTAGGCCTTCCTTTGTTGTATTTATTCCCAGGAAGACTTCTATATGATGGCAAAGATAGTCTCTGTCTTAACATTTTCTAGCTTAGCAATTCCTAGATGATAACTGAAATAAATTTTTCCAGTTTGTGTCATGAACTATCAGTTCCCTCCACTAGTAATCATATCTTCACTGCTTTCAGATTTCAGATATAACCAGTCTACTTATCCCATGTTTCCGTTTCCTGGAAAATTGATTTCCCACAATTTCTCTCTGTCTCCCTTTTTCTCACTGTTTCTCTCTCTCTTATTTTTCTCACCTGCTTGCTTGCTTGCCTTTCTTTCCTTCTTTGTTCCTTTTCTTTCTTTCTTTCTTTCTTTCTTTCTTTCTTTCCTTCCTTCCTTCCTTCCTTCCTTCCTTCTTTCCTTCCTGGTTCTGGGGATTGAACTCAGGACCTTGCACTTGCCAGGCAGGTGCAGCACCACTGAGCTACATCACCAGCCCCTCAACTTCTCTTATTTTTGTGTCAGTGTTCAGTTTCATAACAGAGAATCCAGTCTAGTTTCAGCAAGGAGGATTTAAGGCAAGATATTAAAAGACACAATTGCTGAAAGGACTAAGTGATCAACCTTGAATCCAGCTCCTTAAAACAACCTACAATGCTCACTACAACACCATTATTTTGCCAAGATTAGAAAAGCTCCCACTACTACATCAGTGAACCTGCTGCCATTGTTGTTCACCAAGCAATCACATTATGTCTGCTGCTACTGCTCTTATAGGAAACTGATGCTTTCAGAATCATTCACATTACCTCGGAAAGATACACACAGCAATTACATTCCATGAGTCTGTCCTCTTTCTCCACATGGCTTAGTTCTGAATTCATTTCTCACAGAATGCATTCCATTGAACCTGAAATCCTAACAAAGAGGATCTAGGAAACACTTCTAGCCTTTGCAGATTAGAAAGGGATTGAGTTTCTATAACACTATAATCATTCCACTGCTCTCAACATTTTATTTAGATCAAGAATTACTATATTATCAAGTTGTCGGTTGTGTTGGCTGTATTAGATTGAAAGTTCTTTAAAAACAAGGATAAATTTGTATTCATATTTGTGATAACTTGCATTTATCAGTGGCTCCCTCAAACGTAATTCCACAAACCATGTGATTTACAAACATTAGAAAATGTTTACTAAGAACTTTTATGAGTAAAGACTGAATCTTACACAGTTCTTGTGTGAGACTACCTTGCCTTAATGCCAGTCCCTTACTGAAACAAAAATTTTCTTCACATCATTTCTTCTCTTCACATTTTAGAAGATAGTATAATGATTGGAAAGATCTAGGAGTTGAGAGCAGACAATTTTAGATTTCAATTTTGGCTTAATCACTTACCAGCTACACAACCTTGGGCAAGTTACTAACCCCTGCTAAACCTTAGCTATGTTATTAGGGTTGTAATACTTTCCTCACAAAGCTGTGAGAAAAATAAAGTTAGGAAGACTAAATAAGATGATGGTTGGGGCCGGGGAGTTAGCTCAGTGGTTCCGGCGCCTGTCTCGCAAGCGCAAGGACCGGGGTTCGATTCCCCGGTAACCACATAACAATACTGGGTGTGGAGACTCACCCCAGCCGCAATCAGTACCACATACCACAGTGCCGGGCGTGGTGGCTCACGCCTGTAATCCCAGCACTCGGGAGGCAGAGGCAGGAGGATTGTGATGTGAGTTTGAGGCTGAAACACAAAGCGAGACCCTGTCTCCAAAAACCTAAAAAAAAAGATGATGGTTGAAAGTACCTGACACACAGTAAACCCTTAACAAGTGGTATAGAATGTGAAAATGACTTCCTCCACCTAATATGCATTACACTGGAGTTGGAAAGAATGTAAGAGTTTATCTAGTCTAGCTCCATAATACTAATACACCCCAAATCAAAGGAAGTAAAATTTTACATCTCCTGTTTCTGCCTGCTCCAGCTCATTCATGTTTTCTCTTTTATATATTGAAACAATATTTATTCTACAATATATTAACACAATTACATAACCCATGAGAGAGAGTTACTGGAGTATATATTTCAACTTTTTTAGTGAGACAATATTGAATTTTCTCGCCGTTGAAAAATGACTATCCCGTCTTGATCACTGCATATTTAATCTCCTGTATATTGAATCTCCCCTGTTCCCTGTCTTACCTATGTTGTCGAACCTCCTCCAGCCATCAGCCAGGCCCAGCGTGGTGGCAGTGTCCAATGCAGTGGTTCTCATCTGGGGATAAGGAAATGATTTTTTTTTTTTCCTCAAAGAACCATTTGGTATTGATAGGAGACATTTTTTGTTGCCATTACTGAATCTAGTAGTAGGTGGTATATACCAGGAATGCTACAAAATATACTTACTGCACATAGAACAGTCTCCCATAACAAAGGATTGTTTGGCCCAAAATGTCAATAGTGTTGAGGTTGAAAAATCCTGACATAATTTTAGATCCAGTTTTGCTGACTTGGTCATGTCTTAGAATACTGTAACTCACCAATAAGTTCTACAATAGGACAGTTTATCAAGACATCATCCCAACTTCCTCTTCTGCTTTAACCTTTTAGGCACTTATGGTCTCTTAGTAACTCTCATTTTTCTGTATTTGTTTGTCTTGTGGTACTAAGGACAAAACCCAGAGCCTTCACACTGAGCTATATCCCTAACCCTTTTTTTATTTTTAGACAAAGTCTTGCTAAGTCACTAAGTAGCCCCAAATGGGTTCTAACTTGGATTCTTCTTTCCTTGGCCTCCCAGAGTGGCTGGGTTATAGTCTCTCCCCTGCTCTCGAGTATTCCCAGTTTTCATTTTAGCTTTTGGTTTCTTTGAGACAAGAGGTTGGTTTTCTTGACTATGTTGCTTACCTAGAGTATTTCTTCTTTCCCTTCTCTTCTGAGCTCTCAAGCACATAAATCCTGGGGAACACTGCATGAAAGGAGTATTGTCTTTTTTGGATGCTCTCACTCTTCTGGTGCCTGTTAGAAGTTACTCTTACTGTGTGTCTATCTGTAGTGGTTGGACCAAGGGAGATGGCAAGCTTCTTCAGTGAGTAAGGAGAAAAAAAAAAAAAACTATATTACTTTTGTCTAATCATTAGGACTATTCATAATTTGCTCCTTTAGAAAGACTGTTATGCCAATAAAACAAAAAACTCCAAGCTAAATTTCATGTATCTCTTTGCCTTCAGGTGTTTATTTATGAAAAATTGATTTGAGAGCCTGTTAGCTCATTCAGCGTGCTATAACAAAATACCATATACCAGGTGCCTTTAAACCACAGAAATGTACTTCTCACAGTGTGGAGACTAGGGGCTGGCAAGTATGGTGTCTGGTGAGAGTCCCCATCTGCTGGATTCTCTTACACTATTCAGAAACTGCAGAAAGCAAGAATAATCCATAGATGGCTCACCTTACCGTCCTCAAGTAGATCACTGATTCTATTCCTAAGGGCTCTGCCCACTTTATTTGATTAGATCAAGATCACCTTCCAAAAGCCCACTTCATAGTACTCACCTTTGGAATTAAGGTTTCAACATGTAATTTGGGGTGCAGGGGGTACAGATAGGGCTTTAAAAGAGAGAAGAAAGGCCAGGGATGTAGCTCATGATTCTGGTAAGCACAAGGTCCCGAGCTCAATCCCTGCTACCAAAAAGAAAAAAGCCATGTTCATTATTACTTGTCAGTGTTTGTATTACTCTGACCAATGGGAACAAGGTGTTTTGGAAGAAGAAATTGAAGGATGACTTAAGGAAAAACACTAAACTCTAAGCATGCTCCACTGTAATTAATTCAGTTTCTGAGCTCAGTGTCCTGGATCCATCTGTTCCTCTTCCCCTCCCCCATGCCAGTTTTGGTCATTGGTTGTGATCTCTCTCTTTCTCCCTCTTCTCCCTCTTTTTCTTCCCTCCTCTTCCTTTTCCCCTTCCTCCTCCTCCTCCTCTCCTCTCACCTTCCTCCTTTTCCTTCTACCTTTCTCCTTTTTCTCCATTATTCTTGCTCTCTGCAGTTTCTGTATAGTGTAAGAGTATCCAGCCAGAAGTTTGTGATCTTCTGAAATCCCCTAGTCTATTATCCATTAACCAAACTATGAGTATGAGTGAATGTGCTCACTTCACTCTAGAAGCTCAGAGCCTCCTCCTGATTTGCAGGCCTTATTCTCAGCCAGCTCCCACGTATGTATAAATTCCCAACTTAGTGTGGCACTTCCTCTTTTTGATCTGTGGGTCAGACAGTATCCAGCTCTGGTTTAATACTTGTGGAGATAACCTGGGGCTCTTTCCTGACTGACCTGAGGTATTCTACAAACCATACTGCCTACTCTTTTTTTTCCTTTTCTTTTTTTGAGACAGGGGCCCGCTTTGTAGTTCAGGCTGGTGCTGAACTCAATTTGTACCCCAGGCCAGCCTGGAAACTCACAGCAATCTTCCCACCTCTGTTTCCCCGAGTGCTGGGATTATAGGAATGAGCCACCATGCCCAACATTGTAGTATGTGGTTAACTGGAATTGAACTCAGGACCTCATGCTTGTCAGGCAGATGTAGGAACCACTGAGCTAAACTCCCAGTGCCCCCATACTGCCTACTCTTAAAT
>PVIR01012266.1:0-20036 GCA_004026965.1 Petromus typicus
TGAAGACAGAAACCAGAGAAAGATAATGCACACCTGGCCGTGAACAAGAAATGAGAACATTCTCCAAACCCTGAAAAAGACAAAGAAATGGATTTGCCCCTGGACTCTCTGGAGTGACTGAAACATTGCCAGCATCTTGATCTGAACCTATTGGAACTTTTTCCAGATGCTGACCTCCAGAACTTCCGCTCTCTGGCATAATGTTCATAGTTCAGAAGAGCGTGTGATGTTTTAAGCCATCAAGTTTGTGGTTATTTGTGGTAATACAGCCTCTCTCGGAGAGGAACTTTCCTGTGGAATCTGGAAAATAGAAGAGGGTCTGAGTCATGATTCTTCCTGCAGTCGTGTGCAGGAGTTGGAGGTTTGGCTATGGAATTCAGGTGCTTTTCTACCCATACTCTTTCATTCTGGTCTCATTGAGTCCATTGGCAGTATCTGCAGTTTCTGCAAATGTCTGATCCAATGAAGCCTCAAGGCAGCTTTCTAGGACTTCCCCCTCTCCTGAAGCTTTTCCAAGTGATTCTAAGCACTGAATGTTTCCTATTTGAAACATTTAGACTACTTTCTATTTTCTTAACTGAACTGTGACTAATAACATCCATGTTCTAAATATCCAGTGGCTTATTTAGGGTAAATATAAAAGATCCTATTTTCAAAAGCTTCTTATATTTTTCATTTTTGTATTTAGAATCATGGAAGAGTTAAATGTTTTCCAGAGCCATATAATTCAATGTACATAAGGAGAAAAATGTAACATTTAAAGTTTGCTTATTTCCTCATTCATTCAACAAATATTTATTGAATACCAACTTTGTAGGAGATGCAAAACACAATATTAGAACTACAATATAAACAAAACTAGATATGACTCCTTCCAACATAGAATTGAGAGCAAGAGGAGGAGAAAAGCAAATATAAGGCAACTGAATAGAATGACATTTAGTGAAAGGGTAGCAAGCTGCTAAAAAGTGTACAGACAGCAAAATCAAGAAATACTTCTTGGAGGAAGTTACAATTATGCTGAGATTAACTGTATAATAAGTGTTACTAAAACTTTATACAAAAAAAGAGGAAATAACCTTTTTTTCTACTCAATTTGCCTATTTTCCATTTTTCCAACTTCCTGCTTCGATGGACTCTTACCTTACTCAAGCAGTGACACGAGGAGTGATTTACCTTTTCAAGTGAATTTACATATAAAAAAGTGAAGAAAATATTATTGAAATTTAAGTGCTCCCTCTACGTTTTTTATAATTCAAATCATTATTGGGACATTATATATACATATCATGGTCAGATTCCATATTGAGAATTTGTACCAGTATATGATATGACACGACTTCTTATTTTTTCCCATTCCCCTACCCACCCTACAACATGCCTGCCCTGTTCCCCCAATACACATAGGCTTTGTTTCCATTTGTTTGTTTGTTTGTTTGTTAGAGATGAGGTCTTGTTTTTTTGTAGTTCAGGATGGCCCTGCGCTCAGACTTGAACTCATGGAAATCCTCCTGCCTCTGCCTCTCAAGTGCTGGGATTATAGGCATGATCTGAACCCACTGGATATATTTCTGATTGCTGGTGGACTAGTCTCCACCCCTAGAATTGCTGTATATGGTTACCAGGAATCGAACCTGGGTCCTTAGACTTGCAAAGCAGTTGCCAGAACCACTGAGCTAAATTCTCAGCCCTGTTTCCATTTTTTCATTATCGTCACATTATTTTCCCATCATTATTTACGCCTTCACCCCATTTCCTTTTAAATATTTTATATTTCACAATATAAACTACATATACTAGAACTCATTTACACCTTCATTTTTTCATACCAAAGAAAATATATGATATTTATACATCTATAACCAATTTATTTCACTTATGAGGATGTCCTGAAGGTACGTACATTTAAGTATGAATGATTCAATCTTATTATCTTTTGTAGCAGAGTAATACTGCATCATATAAAAGAACCACATCTTCTTCATTCAGTCTCCAGTTGATAGGCATTTTGATTGTTTCCAAGATTTAGTTATCACAAACTGAGCTGCTATAAACATAGGTGCACATATGTTGCTGTGATATGAGTCTTTCAATTATTTTGTGTATATACATAGCAGAGGAATAGCAGGGTAAAATGGGACCTCTAATCTTAGTTTTTTAAGGAATCTCCAAACTGATCCCCACAGTAGCTGTATACAAGTCTACACTCCCACCAACAGTGGAGATGGTCCCTTTTTCTTCACAACCTCGCCAACCTACTGGATAATTTTGGAATAAAGATCTAGAAAGTAGGAGCATCCCATAAACACAAATGTAAAAACCAAGTTCAAAAATGGGCACCTGAAATGAACGGACAGTTTTCAGGAGAATAAGTAAAAGCAGGTAAGAAACATACAAAGAACTGCTCAACATCACTGGTCATTTGAGAGATGCAGATGAAAACAACAGTGAGATTCCATCTGACTCCACAAAGGATGCCTGGTATTGAGATATCAATCAGCAACAAATGATGGTGAGGCTGCAGTGAGGAAGGAGCCCTCCTCCTCTGCTGGTGGGAATGTAGACTGGTGCAACCATTGTGAAGATTCCTCAGAAAACTAGGATTAGAGATCCCATTTAACCCTGTTATTCTGCTGATAAGGATATACATGAAAGAACTAAAAGATTCATATCACAGTGATGTATGTACACCCATGTTTATAGCAGCTCAGTTTGTAATAGCCAAATCTTGGGAACAACCCAAATGCCCATCAACTGGAGACTGGATAAAAAGATGTGATTTTTTTTAAATAAAATGGAGTATTACTCTGCATAAAGAATGATAAGTTTGAGTCATTCATACTCAAATGTATGTACCTTCAGGACATACTTATAAGTGAAATAAATAGGTTACAGATGTGTGGACATTGTATCTTTTCTCTTGTATGAAAAGCTGAAAATGTAAATGAGTTCTAGAATGTATGATAGATATTGTGAAATAGAAAATATTCAAAGGAAAATGGGGGCAGGGATAAGTAATGAGGGGAAAGAAAATATTGTGATGGTTAAAAAGAGAAAGGAAGCTTATGAATATAGGGGTAGGGGTGGCAGGGTTGGTAGAGAAATGGGGAAAAATGAGAATCAAGTCATGTCATATACTAGTACAAACTCTCAATGTTGAGTATGATCAAGATGTGTATACAAAATGTACCTATATCATTTAGCTTTTCTGTGTATAACATTGACTACATAATTCCCTATAGCAAAAAGTATTCAAGAGCTGATCAAGCAATATGAGGCTACTTAAATTTTTTAAATTATTATAGTAAAAACTACATCCACAATTAATCCCCCACAAAACATTTCCCTTGCTTTAAACTCATTTGTCCATCATTTCTTCCACTTTCTGAATTGGTTCTGATGTATCCTATAACAAGGTCTTTGGAAGATGTGATAAAAAACACTATGTGTCATCCAACCAAAAAACAAGCTCATAAAAGCACTGGACTGTGTTCTCATTCACATTGGATCTGACACCATGTGACTTCCCCAAAGTCTTCACTAAAGTCAAAATGGCCAAGAATGATAAGTATTTTGAGGGCCATGTATTTAGCTCAGTGGTTCCAGTGCCTGTCTTGCAAGTGCAGGGCCTGAGTTCAAGCCCAGGTAAACACATACAGTAATGCCAGGCATGGTGACCACGTGCAGTAGCAATCAGTATGACATACCACAGTGCCATATGTGGTGGCTCATGCCTATAATGCTAGTACTCAGGAGGAAGAGACAGGAGGATTGCTGTGAGTTCAAGGCTTGCCTAGGGTACATAATGAGCTCAAGGCCAGCCTGAACTACAAAGTGAAACCCTGTATCAAATAAATAAATAGATGTTTTTAATTGATTCAAGACATCAAGCCAGCCACTACAGTACAGACACTTGTGACAGAGGACTTCCAGAACTGCTTCAGAAATTGGCAAGAATGCCAAGACAAGTGTATTCAAAGCCATGGAGAATGTTTCAAGGGTGACTAATGGCAATGTCTTTTTCTGTAATAGATGTTTTAAATTAATCATTAATCATATTTTTCAATTATGTGCCACACATTAGATGGATGGGTAAATAGAAAGATAAATGGATAAGTCTATATTCATGGACAAGCTATAACAACGACAGGGGTGTGAAAATATCTTATAATTAAGAGAAATGATTGTAACAAAAAAGTAAGGAAACAAATTTTATATATATGGGGGGGTGGTAGGGTGGGTGGGGCTATGGGAAAAAATGAGAATTAAGTTGTGTCTTATACTGGTACAAATCCCCATTATGGAGTGCAATCATGATGTGTATATTTAATGTACCAATAAAGATAATTTAAAAAAAAAGAGAGAGAAATGAAAGTTTCCAAGTAACCTTTCCCACTGAAAGTATGAAAATTCTTAAGAGATTCTCTTCATTTCTAAAAGAAGGGTTTTTTTGTTTTGTTTTGTTTTGTTTTTTTTTTTTTTTTGGTTTTTGGAGACAGGGTCTCGCTTTGTGGTTCAGGCTGGCCCTGAGCTCAGCCTCAAACTCACATCACAGCAATCCTCCTGCCTCTGCCTCCCGAGTGCTGGGATTACAGGCGTGAGCCACCACGCCCGGCACTGTGGTATGCAGTACTGGTTGCTGCTGGGTGTGGGTCTCCACTCCCAGTATTGTTATGTGGTTACCAGGGAATCGAACCCGGGTCCTTGCGCTTGTGAGACAGGCGCCGGAACCACTGAGCTAACTCCCCGGCCCCAAGAAGGGTTTTTTTTTGATATCCAGACTAACGTACAGAATGTGCTAGAGCATTCCTTGGGGCTAAGTGTCAAGAATTAAGGCTCCAATATAAAGGAACTAGACTGAAATGAATGTTTACAACCTGTGAAACTGACAGAAAGTGTAGAACAGTCATGTGGTCAAGATTAAGTTCAATATAGTAGAATTAAAAATCAAAAATTTTAATTAGAATTTAACATTTGAGCTCAGATTTTTTATCTTAATACCACTTAAGCTAACTTCAAAACTCTTCAATTACTTTGCTTTTATGAAAAAAAGCACTAGATATATTTATGTTTAGTAATCATCCTTCTGTGAGAAATAAATATATAGTTTAGGTTTCATATCTTTAAAAATTTGGTCTTGTGTCACCTTAGAAAAAATCTTCCTAGGAAATAAAGTTAGTAAGAAACTAAATACTCTGTATCTCCTGTGAAAAGAGGATATATTTTACTGGAAAATTGACTGAGTGTACCTTCATGTAAGCATGCTTAAATATTCACTGTCACATGATCACCACCCTAATAAAGTATATGTGTCACTTAGGTTCATCCTGCTTAATTTTGCTAACTAATTATGGTTATATACAAGAGACAATGAAGGAAGGAAATTATTCTGAAGAGCTAATCAAAATATAAAAGCCACATGTCATTAAAAATGCAAAACTAACACATGTATATCTATTCTTAGAGTTGGAAGAAAATAGTTTTTTTTGTTGTTTTTTTTGTTTTTTTAAATTATCTTTATTGGTACATTAAATATACACATCATGATTGCACTCCATAATGGGGGTTTGTACCAGTATAAGACACAACTTAATTCTCATTTTTTCCCATAGCCCCACCCACCCTACCACCCCCCCATATATATAAAATTTGTTTCTTTACTTTTTTGTTACAATCTCAACATTATCCCCTTTCATCTTATTTTACATTGAGCATTTTCTATTTCACAATATATAACATACAATGCTAGGACTCATTTACATGGAAGAAAATAGTTTTAACAGTAATGATTTGTTTCACATGCCAAACAAATATTACAGTGTCCACAAGAATGACAGTAAAGACATGTCTTTGATTGTAACAATAAAAAGAAAACCACGTTCTTCTTCCTCATGTGCAATGAATTGTGGTTTAATATGTAAGCTAAATATTCAAATAGATTTATTTTTTATATATTTATTTTTTAATTTTTTTCCTCCGCCTCCTCCTCCTCCTCTTTCTTCTTTTCCCCCTCCTCCCTTTCTTCTTCCTCTTCTTCCTCTTCCTCTTCTTCTTTTTCTTCTTCTTCTTCTTCTTCTTCTTCTTCTTCTTCTTCTTCTTCTTCTTCTTCTTCTTCTTCTTCTTCTGTAATAGTACTATTATTCCACCCAGAAACTTTTTTAGGAACTCATTAATATTTGTTGTTATAGGGACATATTCTCTTAATATTGAACATAATCACTTTTCTTCTTATTTCAATGGTTGAAATATGTCCTCCTGTTGGTAAAAGTGGCTCAGGAAAATGACTGACCTTTTCAAACAAAATTTATAATTTTAGACATGTAAAACTTAACATTCTTTAGTAATCCAATATTAAAATACATTTAGGTTGATCTATAAAATGTTATGATTTCAACTATTCTTTCTTGAATGTGCAATAGAGAAGCATTAACAATGCGTGTGGTTTAGAAAAATTCATTTATATAGCTGTTTGCCATGTCGTGATGTATTTTTAACAAAAGAGGTACAGACAAAGGTATTGATTTTAGAGACTTAACTAAATAAACAGTATGTAAATTGTGTCTTTCTCTATAAAATTAGATCAGGACACACATATTACACTGCCTTTTTCTATAAAAATGACAGCTATTGAATTTGGCAGACATTGGAATTTGGTTAAAGACTTACAGACCTTTGATCTTTGGATTACAATTAAATGAAACCATTGTAAAAGGACAGTCGTGGGGCAGCCGATTTCTCAAGCACATCGCAGCAGCCAGGAGGCGTTATCGCTTAGTGCTGTCAAGAAATTGACTCTGCATTTGGTTTTGCTTCTAAGTCCTTCGACTTCTGGCAGATGATGAGAGCTACGATGATGTCCTTATTAGAATGCACAGGGACACAGCAAACTCACACTTTGCTGTTTCCCCTTTTAGTTCTGACCATATATCCTAGGTGATCTACAACATTTCTGAGTAATAATATAATGTGGAAGTGCCCGGTTCATTTATTTTTTTCAAGACCCTCTGTGGGGTAAGTTTTAGAGGGGATGCAGAGAAAAAAAAATGGAAGCTCAAATTCATCTGAGTTTAGGAAAAGGCGCTCAAAACTAATGTAGATCCAGGTACTTCCTGATATGTGGAAAATTTGGCATTGGTTTCTGCTTTTCCTTTCTTTTATTATTTCATTTACTTTTTGATAATACTTTCTTAAGCTGGCCTCTAATAAATTGATTTTCACGGTGTCACCCAAGGGAATCATATTCATCAAGTCTTTGGTTTTTAACCCAAATGCTGCAAGTTATTAATAATGCCATTACATCATGATGCCGACGCTTGACCACCATTTTAAAGAAGAGATGTATAAAAAATCTGTTAGATAAGAACGTTTGGTCCCCCAAGCTCCCGATGAAGGCACGTCTTTCTGGTATAATTATTACTAATTCAAACAAGAAGTGACCTAATAAACTTCCAATAAACAGTGACTGACCAAGTTGCCTTACTTTAAAATTATGTATTCATAGCAACAAATAGGCAAGTTAGATCTCTCTTAGGCCTTTTTTATCCAACCCACCGGATCTGTGTGCTTTTTTAAAAAAACCTTCTTTGTTATGTCATTCTGCAGACAGAGCTCAGGCTGTTTCCTGTCACCCACTGGAGCAAACTGCTCAACAGAAAGCACAGTTGGACAGCCCTTAATTAGTGCTACTTGGGATAGTCAGTGTGTTAGCCTGTGTCAGCATCTCACTTAAACAGGAATAGAGCGGTGAGGATCCGCTGACAGCTTGAAACACGAGACACCAGGTCTTTCACTTCCACCTACAGTTATACAATGCACGCTGCATGCCTGTGAATGTTAGGAGAAATGTTGAAAATAATGTTCTCTATGTAAATTGCAGTCAAATTATTCCATCACATTTTACAGGGTGTTTATTTCCTCAAGTTACTCACATATATGTTCCTCAATTAGAATCAAATATGCAAAAATAAATAAAATGATATTTCCAATCACTTTGCTGCAAATTAATTACCTAAAATTCACTAGATCTAGAGTAGTTCTTGATATTTTTAAAAGAACAAAGAATGTCATTCTAGAATTTAGCAAAAGGAGTAATAGGATGCATTTTATCTATACTTGAGTGAACTTGAATTTTACTTTGAGTTGCTGTAGAATGTGCTAAAATAATCCTCAGATACTATGCCTGTAAGCTACAAGTAGGCTACCTTAATAACATACTTCTTAGCCCAAATCTGAGTGGAGTACATACTTTATAAACTTCAAGTTTTTGTATCATACACATAAAGAAAGATTTACAGATTGATAAACCTCTTGAGGGATTAAAACTTGAACATAGAACTTGATCACTGCTGACCCCTCTAAAGTTATGGTGACTAGTGAATCTAGACTCATGTTGGAAGTCAATCTCTGCAGCCAAAAGCAAAGTAAGATACAGAGTTCGATTCAGCTCCAAGATACTGGAATTTTCTTTGTTATCGGGCAGACACTGTTTAGTCTGAGTGAAAAATTGGATCAATATATTCTAAACCTGTAGCTTACTATAAATATAATATCCTCCCAAAGTGTTTCAAATGATTATTTTTCTAGTGACTAATAGGGTCCCATTAGGTTAAATGTGAAGGGAACACATGATGTGTATTTTCAAGCAGTAAAGAGCCACCACTTTCTTTCTTTTTCTCTTTCATTTATCTGAACGGTAGCTATTGTACTGTATATGGCAGGCAGTTTTAGAGACTGATTTTGCTGTTCTGTTGTGGCAGATCAGACATAGGGTGCATTTGGGGGCTGGTAGCAGCACAGCCTTCTTTATAAGGATGAATGAAGATGAAAAGCAAGACAAATAGAAGCACACGAGACACTGCTTTATGTGATTCATGATAGCTTGCCGTAAGCCTGTTAGCCTCTGCCTGGCTCTCTTCTCCGAGAGAATAATGGATAGTTACAATGTGTACAGTGACATTGTCAAACCATCAGGAATTGCTGATTATAGTGCTAAATATTGATCTCTGCTTCACATGTGTCAAAATTCTTTCTTCCCTTAATTAGAACTTCCCTAAGCACCATACAAGAACAAACTGAATATATCAGATCTCTGTGAAGGGGAGTATGATACCAGAATATAATTGTGACCTCTTGTCTTCCCCTTTTCTCCTGAGTCCTGAGATGACTTCGGTTCTCTCTCCTGCCCTTCCCAGCACATGTGGTCATAATGCTTATTTTTCCCAAACTAACCATAGGAAGATTTCTCCAGGCCTCCGCTTTTCATCATTCTGAACCGCTAGGGTAGTAGTCAGATGGCAGTGAGACTTAAAGTGCCAGAAGGTGCCTTTTTCTATTTGTTTGTTTCATGGTACACCGCACCAGGCAATGACCTGTGGCAACAGTGTCACACAAAACGGAGACAGGTTCACCCAATCAAAGGAAGGTTTAAAATTAAAACAGATCCCTTCATTTCTTCATGTGAGATCTGGGCAGGGCAATTTCAGGGTGCCATAGACTTCCTGGTTATCAGTCACATTCGCTTAAAAAACCGTTCTTAAGAAACTTTTGTTATAGAAATGATTCCTGTTAGTACCACATTCCACCACCAACTGAAGCAGGGTAGAGCTCCCTTGTAATCTGATATTGCCATTCAATCAACTTCCATATTCTGTCCTCTCACTCTAATGTAATATAATGAAAGGTTGTGATATATGGTTTCAATTTGCACTGCAAACTGGCCACTTCACTCATTTATCTTAGTTTACCTATAATATATTGTTATTTTTTAATCATGACACCATGGTACATTTGCCTTTAGTTTGATGTGCTTGATAAAATCAATATTTCATTAAAAGATTTTCAAAAATTGTTTGTTTCAACCACAGAGCCAGAATGATTTGGCAGCCGATTTTGTAGAAGGCACATTTGTCCTGACTCAGAACAAAAATGTCTACTGGAGCCCTTGCCGTCTGCTGATGGTGTGGATCTTGATCTCAGGCACGTCCCTGGTCAGTTCACATGATCCTTATTCATAACACCTGGTTCAGAGGGGCTATAAATAGCAAATTTCAATTTTGACCTTTTCATGATAAATCTGGACGAGGATGATGAAGGAAAGGTTATTAAGCCTCCCCACATTTTTTCAAACAATTCAGGTAGGATTCTCTGTCCCTGTATGAGCTCCGAGTGTCCTGCATGAATGCAAGTCTCTTTCTGCAGCCACCCAAGTCACCTGACAACATTTCAGCGCAGGTGATCTGCGTCAGTGATAATGATCGGGTGAGCAAAGTGCAAAGAATTAAACTTTAAATTGGTCTGCCAGGCCTGGGACTGCAATGGAGAGGTGCCAGCACTTGAAACATCCTGGCACACAGTCGTGACAATGAATGCTTGTTTTAATGCGGCATAGTTTGCAGGTAGAGATACGTACAGGAGAAATGTTAACTAATAGCGGTGTCGACTTTTTGTTCCGCAGCACATGGATGTGCAAAGAAAAATGACCAGCGGGCTGTCCAGTTAAAACACACATTACCCATTTTCCTGAAGCTACTCAGATCACAGAAATAACACTTTTGCGTGTTTTCTTCTCCGTGCTACACATAAAATATACATTTATCACTATAAATCAATATCTACCTATCTTCACAGGCTACGCTTATGCCCTTTGGAGATAAATGAAGAATATGATAACTGGAGCCACTATAACAGCTCTGAAAAGAGATTTAGCTCTTATGTAAGTACAAGGAATGTGATGAAATTTTTCTGTTTAGAAGCTTCTGTTTTTAAATTCAAATAATTTGTTCCAAAATGGTTGATCATATAAATAACTATACATAAACACTGAATTATGTTTACTCTACTTTCAGATGATATAAATGTTGTATCCTTCAAGAAACTGATGACTAGGATGCCTACATACACAACTGCACAAAGAGCTTTCCATCAAAAGCAATTAGAGGTTCAAATGACTATATCACCCTCTCTTTCAGTAATAATTGCATGGAGGGGGATGGACTCCATAGCATGTTATTAGCCAATAACATCTAAGGACCCGTGGCTTCCCCTTAATATCATCACAACCGTGTAGCACCCAAAATCTGGAATAAACTACTCATTTTTCTCTCTATAAGAAACATTCATGACAATTCATAGCTGAGGCAGATAGGATCTGATCAATAAAAAGCCTCCTAGTCTTTAGTACTTATATCCTTCTCATGAATCTTAAGTAAAAGAAGTAATAAATAAGTGGCACATATGAAGAGTACCTTAAATAAGCAAGTGAGCCTTCTTCAGCAACAAGCAACATTCTCTGGATATCAAAAATAATAACTGGTTTTGCAGCACTGCAGCATGGAAACACGAGGGTATAAGATATACTGTACTTTAAGCTCTGTTTGATGAATCTGAGCACAGTTCCTGGGGGATAGATTACTTTAAACCATGCTCTTTTACTTTCTAATCCTGACTTGATTTGATTTGTACTTTAATACAGCTGCCTGGCAATTCAACAGCAAATAGAGACTATTTATGTAATCAGATTGTAAGTAGTGGGACAAGAAGAAACTCTCTAGAACCTTTTTGGAAAATAGTTTGTTGTACTTTTTATTTATTGAACAGCAGGGCTCCAGGCTTTCCAGTGCTCATTATAATTGGTTTTCTGCTTGAACTTTCAAAAACTGTCATGTCAATACTCAAACAGAATTTTTTTGCTTACTATATGGCTATGGGCTCTATTTTCTCATGTGCAACTTGACAAAGTTCTTGTAATACCTTAGAGGCAAAGTTCTAGAGTTTCTCTTGCTATTTAAGAAAACTGGATATCACAGGTCTTTAGTGTACTGCACACTCCTGCTCTCTTTTTACAATTAAATCCCTGAAACCAAGATAGTGATCTTTTTTATTGCAACCCATGACTATTTCTAAGTCTCTATTGTTCTGTGGAAGGGGTTTCTCTGCTTTTGTTCTACCATCGAGCAATATGCTCCAAATCCACTACCTTTAAGCCTCCCCACTTGGAAGTACAGTGGTATTTTTTTCCATTGATTTGTTCATTATCCCACTTTATGTGCCAGTTACCTTTTGATAGGAAATTTTTCCCTTTCCCTAAAGGTTCATTTCCTATATAGCTGCAAAAGTGAAAATGTGAATTTTATATTCCCCAAATCTTTCCTTTCAGAAATCCTAAGAACAGTGAATAAAAATTTAAGATAAAGTAAAGCATGTATCAAAATTGGGGATTAATTTTTAAAATCTAACACTGAAAATAACCCACTTCAGCAAAATGAATATTTATCATTTCAAAGAGTTTGGTCCTAATGTATTTTTTTAACTGCAGACAGATCACTTTCACATTGTGATAGTATTTACCAACAATAGTTTTCCATGTGGCTAGAATACAGATAACTGAAAGATAAAAGATTCATACTTGAAATTGGTGTTCCATGCTTTATTTTATTATTTCCTAATCCTTTCCATTTCTGCCTGCTTAAAGATATCATCTCTTTGGAACTGTATTATAAGTGGATAGTTTCTTTGTATGTTAAAACCTCAGTACTAAAAGGAAATAAAGGAAAACTATTGAAAAACAGCAAAATTTTAATAACAACTATAAAATTGAAAAGCATTCATCAACCAGACAATAAGGCACTCAGAGTTCATGAAATTTCAGGTAGTCATTCCTTTCTAAAGTTGTTGATTATTTTGTGTTCTTTTAAGATTTTTAAAGAGATATATTGTGGATTAAAGCAAAACTTTGCACTTGCTTTGGTCGCATTTTACTCTTATTCTAATTATGCTCTAGTGGTGGTTAAAGGTGTGATTATGAAATGGAAACCACTTTTGTCTCAAAACCAAACCAACTTCTCTATTTGCAAAACCCACATATTCACTGATAAAGCAGCCAACTAGAAGCAAAAGTTTGACTTAAATTCAGTCCCCCAAAAAAAGTGTCTGCAAGGAAAAAAAAAAATAAAGCATCATTCAAAGGCTCTAGGTTCTGGTCAGATTTTCAGTCACATCCTCACGATGAGCCTTATGAAACTGACTGATGATTCAAGGTGCATTTTACCTTCAGAACACATTTGGGCACTTGTAACAATTTCAGGGAGGAAATTGGCTCCTCTTAGGCTAGGTACATCCTTACACATTATGAAATATATAGTTTTTATATATCTCAATGCTCATAGAACTCTTCATACTCAGTGTGCAGTACAAAAATTTCCAAAACATTGATAGGAATGAAAATGCCACTAAGAGTAAAAGGCAAGTTCAATATAATGAGAGTGTGACTAGAAATAAATAATTCTTTTAAAGTTCAAGAAATGGAAAATGCCTGGCAATGCTGACTTGCAACAATAATAGATGCACAAGCTCTGACTGGACTCTCTTATTTATTTCAAATATTTAACTGAGTGGATTTGTGTATTTATACAATCAGATCTGTGAGGGTAGTGATGTTTAACCACAGTACGACTTGCAGCTTGATCCTGGAAATATAAGTTTGCTGTGCTATAGTACAGGTTTAAGGTGACCACCAGAATCAAATAAAAATATGAAATCCATTAAATTCTTAGGATAAAACTCATTCTCTGAATCTCAAATAGGAAATTGCTTGTGTGTGGCAAAGCTGTGCTTTTATAATTTCATGTTTGTGCTCTTTCTTGTGTAAGTAAATATATAATTTCTATCATATGCAAAGTTTAAAAGCCTGCTTTAAAAATATGGCAAGATGTATGTACATATTTTATAGATGCACTAATATATATATATATATAATTATATGAAAAAAATTTGTTTTTCTGGGTATAAGAAAATAGTGCACTCTGTTTTCCTTATGAAGTTCGCTCACCTCTTTTAAAAGACTTCACCACTGTACTGTCTGTTCCATTACCTATTGTATTATCAGGCTGAAGCTACAGACTGCCATGTCCCTTTCCTCACACAGAACAAGTGGCTAAGACTTCCTGCCCTCGTGCGCTAAACTCAGAAGACCGATCAGACTCTGTGGCATTAGCTCCCAAAACTACATCAAGGCTACTCTTTTAGTCAACTTGGAAATTTATATACTATACACTAACCCTCCTTTAATATCCTCTCTCTCTTTCCTCTGGGCATTTATTGCTGTTCTTTCTAGTTCAGTAACCAGTGAGCAGAAGGTTCATTAAAACTAATTGAATTGGAAACTTGTCTGCCCTGGGAAATGTTAACTCTTTGTTGTTATCTGTAGGAAATTCCTTTTGTTATGTTCCTTTGAATTGAATTATTGTATCTTAATGTTACAAACATTGTGTTACAGGCGATTTCTATCTTTTTGATGGTCTAGACAACAAGTTTCAGGAAAATGTCCTTAGATCAAATTAGATTTTACCAAAATAAAGCAGCAGTTTATTCAGTGACGTAAACAACAAGAGTGCACACTGTTCAAAAGCTGGAACGATGTTGCCTGTTAACTCTTGTTCTTCTGTCACAGCTACACTGACTGGCATTTTTTTTTTATTAAGAGATTTCCATTCTGCCTCATTCTCACTTGATAAAACAAATAACACAATTTCAAGTTTACCCAATCGATGTCAGCAGAACATGGATTATCAAAGAACATTAATCCCACAATTGCTGCTGTTCTCCCTATTTGAACAAATGTCAAAATGAAACGATTATAATTATTCTTAATGATATAGGGAACTTCATTTTAGCTTGTCATTTGTAATCATTTGGAAATTGTGCAGAAAAAAAATACATTTGAAATGAGGGTTTAGGAGGCTGTGTATGTCCTGGAAATGTTTAGTACAAGAAAATATTGACAAAATTGGAAACATTTGATAATTGTCACAGTGGTAGATTTTTGCCAGCTTTAAAAATCAATTGAAAATAACAGGCAAGGCGCCATTGCTAATAAAAGTAAATATTTATGACTGATTTGACTGTGCTTCAATACCAGTCAATCACTTTCTAAAGGATCTTTGCAATTCATTAACCTCTTTTTACTGGTCTTGTCCCTGTTGGTATTAGCCATTAAAAAAGAATAAGGGAGGGGGATTTGATTTTTCTGTTCTCATCACTCATAGCTTATTTGTTCTTTTCCTTCACTCCTATACATTGCCCCTAAATTGATTGTCTGTTTAGTCATATGAATGATAAAGTAGCGGTGCCAGCCTGATTGAAAGCTTCCATTAATTTCTGAGGAAGGTGAGTGCCTCTGCTTCAGCCACAACCTAAAACAAACCCACTTCTCACAGTGTCTTCTATCACTAGTAATTCTTGTTTTTATAGAGTCCACGGAAGTGCCTGACTTCCTTTTTAAATGTCTCCCCCGGTGAACTTTAAGAAAGCAGATATTTATTAACATCATCTCAGAATCATCTGCCCTCCTGTGCTCTCAGCCTGGTCACATTGTTTATGCACAAAAAGCCAAAAGCTGCAAGGTTTGACTCAAACAACATGAAAAGGAATGCTTAGTATATATATGTTAAGGATCTCTCAAAATCCTACTCATCAGCGCCCTCAAAGAAAAATCTTCCATGCTGTGAGAGGTGACTTCTTTTATTAAAAGAGTTTTTAGAGCTCGTCTATGACACAGTTTTAGATTTCTGAGATCTGTGTTTAAGACACATAGCGTTGCTCCCTACAGATGTTTCTTTTTTATGTCTTAAAATATTAATAAAATCATAACCACCTAAAATTATCTATAGCAACTGTGTTTCCTTTTAGAGGTATTCTGTGATATATTACAGTGGTACTTTCAGTTGCTTTAATTGCCATTGTAAGTACATATTTTGTCACTGAATAACAGACTGAGCAGACATGTAAAAGCTGCATAAGTTACCGGTATGTGTAAGCTAAAGCTACCTCTAGGTAGCCTTAAATTATAATCCTCCAAGCACATCGTCCCTTTTAACTCTTTTGGTGTTACATGTGTTCTATGTCCCTCATTCTCACTGTGTCTATTATATACAGTTATTATAAACAGGTTTTTAAAGGTTTTCTGTGCAGCAGGCACTGTGTTTTTTAAAAAGAAACTTCAATGTGCATTCTTATTTCAGCTTCTCATTAATTTTATGAATTAGATCCCACTACAATTGCAATTTATCAAATGAGGAAATTAAAGCTTCTAGAAGTTAAATAATTTGTCCAGAATTACACACATTTTGTGCAGTGGAAACTGCATTTATGCAACAAATTGAAACCAAAGCCCCTCTTCCCCATGCTATCCCTCCTTTCTGCTGGCCTACACCTTGTAAAAAGCATTTGTAAATTTACCTGTCTTTCCTCATCTTAGATTATAATTGTTCACCAGAACTGGCATATCATAATTCCCTTTTCAACCCAACTATGCTGTCATGTAAAACTTTACACACAATGAATACTCTTGAACTGCCAGACTCTGCATCCTATAGAGAGACAAAATCTAGGATTTTGACTTCCTGGATTTCTTCCTGTGTAAAGACTTCAGGGAGAATGCAAAAAAGCAATGATACAGAAGAAGTTTCAGAGAAGCAGTCATACATGTATAAACAGCTCATGGAAAGGGGTAGCAAGTGTCACATAGCCATTGAAAGGAAATTCCAGGGATTGAAACCCGTAGCCCAGAAAGTACCCCAGCTACCTTCAGGTTGACAATTCTGGATGTGAGCTGTGGTCAAATGTGCCAGTACTTCTTAATTTAAAAAGGAAGAGTCTAAATCATTGATTTCATCCATACTGGCATTGTTGCCTTCCATATGGACCTACATTTCTGAGAACTTTGTCCTCAGACTTTCCAGGAAGAGTCAACACACTGAGATTAACTTGGGAACATGCTGAGTTTCTCCAGTTAGATGTGGTGGAATTCAAACCTTGGCCATCCTAAATTTAGACCAGAATTCAAATTCACCTCAGAAGAAAAAAATAGTCATCTTCCGCTGTTCTCAGTAGTGGATTCACACAGAGCATCAGGGTTTTCGGCTTCCACTCATTTACCTGAGGTTTTTATGTGGAGCAGATAATTTACAACATTTACCCCGCACAGTCGCTTTTGTGCACTGTAAGAAAATAGACATGAAGATGACTTCCGGAGGAGTAATGTACATCTCAATAGCACAAACGCATCTCATGGGGCAGGAGTAGAAAGGGGAGCCTTTTCCCTCACAGATCCTGGACTGAATATCACTGCCTTTATTTAGCTGACTTAATGCTTTTCTAGCTGTATGCTTTTGGCTTTTCAATTATTGTCCATTCCACAAAATAGAAGTATTAGTTCCTTAGAGACAGATTCTGAAAATACATACCAGGTTTCTCAAAGGATGCAAATAACAGAAACAGGCACATATAGAGGAAAGGATTCTGCTGCGGAGTTAGATCTACTAAATGGGGCTGCTTGAGTGCAACAAAAGTGTGCCAAAGAGAAACAGAGCAAAGAATGCTCATTTTCCATGGAGGATTATAATACTGACCTGTAGGTTTTCTTTTTCAAAAAAATATGAAAAATGAACATAAAATAGTCATTACAAAGAATCTTTTTTTTTTTTTTTTTTTTTTTTTAGACAGTGTCTCGCTTTGTAGTTCAGGTTAGCCCTGAGCTCAGCCTCAAACTCACATCACAGCAATCCCCCTGCCTCTTCCTTCCGAATGCTGGGATTACAGGCATGAGCCACCACACCTGGCACTTTGGTTAAATCAGGGATCAAACCCGGGCCCTTGAACTAGGCCCCGAAGAATCACATCCTGCTGGAACTTCACTATTTCCTTTTCTTTATTATTTCTTATAATTTCAAGAGCATTTTTTCAATATTTACTGAAAATATCTTTTAACTTAAAAAATTAATATTTGACATTTAGGAAAATGATAATAAATTCACAAAAAATATGCTAACATTGTATATATTTTAACATCAAAGTATTTTATTGAGAAATATATTTGAAGGTTCATCCTTTCTCTAAAATAACAATATTTCTTCACCTTTGAAATCTATTACAACTCATTGATAAAGTTAATAAACTTGAACTATTAGTTTAGCTGATAGAGAAATCTTTACATTAGAAACAAAGATGAAGGGAAAGAAGGCTCCAAACGGTCACGTGATTATATTGATGATGAAAGATTTCACTGGGGTTCCCTAGTCATACAGTTTCCTATGTTAATAGTTAGGGAGGAAAGCTGGAGTTCATTTGGCAAGTGGAAGGCTCTTGGGAACCATTTGCATCAAGCAGGGTTACAAAAAAAAAAATGCTCAGGTCATGGTAAGAGCTGCCTTGTGCAAGATTTATAACACTTCAGGATTCTGATACCAGAAATCTGTCTCAAGTCTAGTCATCCTTGCATGTTCATCCCCAAAAGACACACCCACATGCTTATCTCAAAAAGCATCCCATCTTTCTTATCACAGGAGTCTTCTTTCTACACATCTACCATACTGAACTCACCACAATAACATCTCCCCAGTATGAGCTGCAATCTGATTATGTGTTTACCCATCTTTTGAGGTGCAAGGCTCTAAATAGAAGTCAATCTTAATTTCCACAGCTTACTACTTATATCGATAAAACTTTTTACAAGAGAGGTTTAAAAATGAATGACAAGAGATGAGATACATAAAGATATTTCTATTCTCTTGAAAGTTATTGCATAACCCACTTGAATATCTGAAATGATGAGTGGTGCAACATTACAGTTTTTGTGATCAAGAAGTAAAAACAATTAACCATAATTCTCCCAGCACTACTCATTCCATTGCCTTATACTGAAATCCCCAAAAAGATTTAAAAACACACACATCCTTAAGGAAGTCATCTAACCTCTTTAGATTGTAGTTTCCTTCTCTGAAAATAAAAAGGTTGAAGGATTTGATCTCTCTAAATCCCTAACAATCCTGAACACTTTGACATCAGTTCTACAGAGCAGGAAGGAGAACAAGTTGAGCTACCAAGTGGGCAGGTGAAAAAGAAAGATTGGAAAGGTCACAGAGACAAAATTCACAATTTAGTGCTAAGATGTGGCCTGTAAGTGATGCTGAAAACTGGAAAATGTTCTGAGTTTATCTTCAAGATTAGGGGACCGAGTCAATCAAAAGGATTAATTTTTGTAAGTCTGAAGGCCCCTAGAAAGAGGCAGGAAATTCAACCCACTGATCTCAAGACCCCCTGTTGCCCTCCGATGCTATCTGCCTCAGATGAGGGGTCCACTCCGACCTTTTGTGGACAAATCTTCCCTGCATGCTCCTCTCCCACATCCAGACCTTTGAATCTCAGGAGAAAGGAGACCCCTGGCCTTCAACAGGCCATCTTGAGGGCCCAGCCCCAGATTTCTGCAGCACGCACGAACTCCTCACAAAAGAGTAAGCCCCTCACTCCTGCCTCTTTGTAGAAGAGCAAACAGTGCAAATGGTGAAGGCAAATCTGGTTTGCAATTTTTACAAAAGAATAAGTGGAAATCTTACTTTTTCTTAATCCTTCTTAGCCCTTTTAACTCATCACACAGAAGTACAGAACTTGGTGTTTGTGAGGTTCCAGGACGAAATAGAAATACAGTAACACATCATTCTATCTGTAGATACATTGGAGAAATGTGTACAACCTTTAATGCCTGGAAAGACTTTTACCAAACCCAAGATCATCTAGAATTTTTTTTAAAAGTGTTTCATACAAGTATTCTTGTTCTCCCATCATTTCCCTTAACCTTCCAGAGATTTTTTCGGTTAAGACCAGACGAGTATTTGTCTTTCCTTTGAGTTCCTAGAGAAGAAAGTATGGACTTAGTAACAACAATTCCTGCACAGATTTCATGCTTAACAGAATTTGGTAGAGTCTAGGTAAACTTCACTCTATTTTTTGAAATATAGTACCCATTCCCCATCCTTATAATGAACAGATAGAATTACTGACTAGTTATTAAGGAGAATAGTCAAAATTTATCCTTTTAATAGTTAGTTCTTGAGAATGAGTATCAATATTTATTCAATGTTTAGGTGGGAAAAGGCCTGAAACTTAAATTATAACCTTAATTTTTAGTTAAGACTGCAACTTAGAGAAGTTCACTGAAATAGAAGATTCTTACTAATAAAAGACTCTAGACCAAGTACTAGTTT
>PVIR01012266.1:20136-45232 GCA_004026965.1 Petromus typicus
AAAAGAAGAAGAAGTCATGGATCCCAGAGCTAATAGGGACCTAGGGAATAAACTGCACCATGCTGTTCACATTTTAGTTTAAATAAAAAAGGTAAGAGTTATGAATGAGCAGCTTCAGTAGACCATTTTCTCTTCCCCAGCCAAGATCTACCTGACTATAAGAGCAGATAAAGGGCTGGGAGTTTAGCTCAGTGGTTCCAGCATCTTCTTTGCAAGCGCAAAGTCTACAGTTCAATCCCCTATAACCACTTACCACAATGCTGGGCATGGTGACTCATGCCCGTCAGTGATCATTACCACACACCACAGTGCCAGGCATGGTGACTCAGTTCTGTAATCCCAGCACTTGGGAGGCAGAGGCAGGAGGATTGCTATGAGTTCAAGCCTTGCCTAAGCTACATAGTGAGCTCAGGGCCAGCCTGAACTACAAAGTGAGACCTCATCTCAAAAAAAAAGAGAGAGAGAGAGAGAGAGAGAGAGGGAGAGAGAGAGAGGGAGAGAGAGAGAGAGAAGGTACAGACCTTGTGTAGAGTCCAACGTGTGAACTCAGAACAACAGAAGAAAACTGGTATCATGATCTATATTAGTGCTACCTTCCCCAAAATATGTTTCCTTAGGGCATCTTCAGTTACAGTAGAGTATTTAACTTAATTGTGGGAATTTAGGCAGAGTATGCCACAGAACAGTAAAAGACTTTTAGGGTAAATGATGCCTTAAAATTCTTTAGACTGTCTCATGTAAATAACCATCCCTGCCCTGCATAAGGCCTTCTTGAGTACAAATACAACCACTTTCACAACTCTGAACCAAGTCAAAAAATGATAATAAGCAAAAATCACTATTGCCAATAATAATGTATCAAAAATAACTGCCTATAAGTAAATGACCAAACCTGTATGACTTTCTGTTAAGCCACAGTAAAGGTTTACAAAATGCAAAGTCCATTGTATGCAAGCAATTGTTTTTCATGTAGTGTGAATTCAGTAGTCTCAGTCTTCCTTTTGTGTCTTTCTTTACTTTGTTTGTTGAGAGAAAGAATACACATTAATTTTTCATGTTTTACTAAGCTCAGTGATCTGTCTAGAAATATAGCTTTTAATGATATCTGTGATATCATTAAAATTACAAAAATTAGAGATATCTGATATCCTTGATATTTGTAAAAGGAGGAATTTCAGGGTGATGAGGAAGAATACTATAAGAGGACAAAACCACTACTGGAAATTCAAGGGAGATATCCCTGAAAAACAACATTTAAAATGAAACTTTGAAAGAACTGATAGGAGTTAACAAGTCACTAAGCAGGAGGAAAGGTATTCCAGGAAAAGGGAATAATGTATTCAAGAGCTCTGAGGCACAAGCATATATATGAATTTAAAGAAAAAGATCAGATTGTGTGAAACAGTAGAAATGGAAATGAAATTACTTATGGATTATGATTATCCAGGAGAATTTTTTTTTCTTGTTGTTGTTGTTTTGTTTTGTTTTGTTTTTTGTTTGTTTGTTTTTTGAGACAGGGTCTCACTCTGTAGTTCAGGCTGGCCCTGAGCTCAGCCTCAAACTCACATCACAGCAATCCTCCTGCCTCTGCCTCCTGAGTGCTAGGATCACAGGCGCTGTGGTAGTGGTTGCCTCTGGGCACGAATCTCCACGCCCAGTATGGTATGTGATTACCGAGAAGGATCGAACCCAGGTCCTTGAGCTTGCAAGACAGGCACCGGAACCACCGAGCTAAATCCCCGGCCCCTTTTTTTTCTTAAATAGAGAGATGTACACGTGCAATTGGAATCAACTCCAGAGATCTCGCTTACCTGGAAGCTTCAGATTGGACAGGGCACACATCCTGGCGCCCCTTGTGGGCTGATGTGCAGCTCATCCGCAGTTCAACTCCCTTCTTAGAGGAAACCTGACCTGCCTCAACCCCTCAACCCACCAGCAGGCTTTCCCTCAGCTTTATCTGATCCTCTTGTATAGGTCTCCAAGTAGTTAGATTAAGTCTTCCCCAGAGTAGTGGGGCTCAAACAAGCTAGAGCACTTACATCAAGCCAAGAAATCAATTTGTGATCCATTCTGTTCCTCTTCTCTGTCAGCTACTCCTCTCTACTTCTCTTTTCTCCCAAGTCATTACAGAGATAAGATTAGTAGAGAGTCAACTAAGAACAAAGATGCCAACCTTTGTTTCTTATAAGCTTCTCCCGTTTTTACAAGTAAATTTGTAGAGGGCCCCTTGTTTACCTCGGATGAGGAATAGTTCCCTTCTTTCTCCCATGGAAAGAACATAGGGGGAATTTTTTATTTTTTCTTTTCCCAGATTCTTTAACTCCTTTTCCACAGATTTCAGTTGTTCCTTCATCCCTGCATCCTGACTGCTGTTCCCTGCTCCCCTAGTCTTCTGTTCCTAAATTAAGAAGCCAGATGAGGTTTTTATATATACACAATCTACCCTAAGAGAAAAGAAATTACAGAAATAGGTCTTTTTCCTATCACCATTTACCCCTGCTTCACTAAGAAAAGATGCGTGTATAAAATATGGGTCTATAAGTCCTTATACTCTGCAGGAGGCGGCTCTTGCCAATAGGCTGGCCCTTTAAGATCTCAGTCTTCAGGGATCACAGAGATCCGTGCCCAGCCTTTGTAAAGCAATCGTGATTCCAGAAGATGTTGACCCCTGGAATTAGTTTCTTTTTTAACACCCCTTCTTCTGCCCTCTCATTTGCCTCAGATGCTTCCTGACTTTGATGTGCCCTCAGGATTCCAATTGTGGTATCCATGTCATTCTGCTCCTGGTGTCTTCTCTCCTGACACCCTATAATTGAACTTGGCTTCACCCTCCAACTTCACCCTCCCGGGCCCTGTACTGATCTCTATCCCCCATACTGGTCTCCAGCATATCTCCAGTTTAGATACTAATGTTGCAGATTCTCTGTTTCAATCTGCAGGAAGAAGCCTCAAGAACTTCTCAGAAATTCCCCACATTGTGTACTCTTTATAACACTTGATGGTTAAAATGTGAATGAATGACCTTGACAAACAGAAAGTAATTTTTCTGATAAAAAGCATTTTATAAAACACTCTGATTTTCTATAATATAAAGCATGTAACCATAAATCTACTATTTGTTATATTCTGAAAATATATATGAATATATATTATATTTAAAATTTAATATCATGAAAATTATCCTTATATTAACCAATAACTGAATATATCAAAAAATCATTAATCCAAAAATAACAAATAAAACTAATTTTAAAAATTGAAAATACCAGAAATTTGAATATTTAAAAGTTGTTCTTGGGCCAGGGATAGAGCTCAGTGGTTCCGGGGCCTGTCTTGCAAGCTCAAGGACCCAGGTTCGATCACTGGTAACCACATAACAATACTGGGTGTGGAGACTCATGCCCAGCAGCAACCAGCACCACATACCACAGTGCCGGGCGTGGTGGCTCACGCTGTGATCCCAGCACTCGGGAGGCAGAGACAGGAGGGTTGCTGTGATGTGAGTTTGAGGCTGAGCTCAGGGCCAGCCTGAACCACAAAGTGAGACCTTGTCTCAAAAACAAAAACAAAAACAAAAACAAACAAAAAAAGAAACAAAAAAAAGTTTTTTTTCAAAGAAGAATTTAACTCTGTAAAGTATTAATTTCCCTATGCAAGTCTTCACCTTTCTTTCATGACCTATTTCATCAGCGGCTATTTTTTTTCATTTTGATTGATTTGGTAAGAATGCACCCAAAAATATGTTCAATATACTGATAGGTACAAGATACGTCACACAAACTAATTCCTTTTTTAGCTATGAAATACTTTGTCTGCCTGGATTTTCATTTTGCTACTGAAATGAGTACTGCTTTTGTTGTTAGATTGTCTTTTGATTTGTTTTATCTGAGTGAGTGTCAAATTCACATCTTTCCTTTGTATATTATTTTGTTAAAATACTTATAAACCTCCAAAAAATATTTCAAGGCTAGAAAACTCCATGAACATTTCAGGTTAGTATTCAAATAAGTCAACAATCAGATCTCATGACATGAGCAGAATGACACAGCACTACAGAACCACATTCCAAAGTGCAAAATGTATTTTTTTTCTAGAACATATTATGTCTTCAAGCACTATTCATTAGACTTATATAAAATATAGTAGGTGTTTATACTTATTAACAGTTGGTTTATCAGTAAGAATAGCACAGCACAGTGTCAACAATCACTGACCACAAAAACACTTATAATCTGGTGACAACCTACAAGTCAGGCTGATGATTAGATGGTGATTGTTTCTCTCTTCCTCACTCATTCTGGTTTCTACAAATGTTGGCTTTGACCTCTGCTTTCCATGAAGTGTTTCTTCCTCTTGCTTTTGACTTAGTATTGCAAATTCCTTCAAAACAGTAACATTTATTGATAAACCTAATTCCCACAGGAGAATTATAACACCTTTTTCTCTTTTCCTGAATTCTTTATGGATTTATCTCAGTATTTAGACTTTAGAAAACAAAAATTTTCTTAGAAATGTCAAAAAGAAATTTCTATGTGAAAATATTAGACTACATTATGGCACAATGCACAGCTAATGCATGGAGCTTTGCTACTTTTCTCTCACTGCTGACATGAAATATCCAACACCCAAAGTTAAAGGTCAAAAGGATTATGTGACTTACAGTTCACAGAGGCTTTGGTTGATAATAGTCTCACTCCATGGAAGAAAATTTCACAGAAAATGGAAAAGAATTTGAGTAGATAAGTGAGGCATATAGGACTCCAAGTGGCCATGATACAAAAAAAAAAAATCTACATCTAGGAATATAATAATGAAGATTCCAGAAATCCAACAGAAGAACAAAATATTGAAAGCAGAGAAAAGAAAGAAATAACACACAAGGGAAAGCCCATTACAGCAGACTTCTCAATATGAACAGTCAAGTCAAGGACAGCCTGGAGTGAAGTACTTCAAAAGAAAACAACCTCCGACCTAGATTGATGTATCCTATGAAACTATCCTTCAAAATTGATAGGGAAATAAAATACTTCCATGACAAAGAACACCTAAAAAACTTCACAAGTGCAAAACCTGCACCACAAAAAATTCTAAATGATATCCTAGAAATATATAGTGAGTGTCACAGTACCATGAGACCCAGAAGAATGAATTCATTGGGCAAAACAATAACCTGAATGGGAAGGGGAAAAACAAAGAATAAAAGAACTAAAAGGAAGAAAACATGGTGTCAGAGCTGAATCAGTCCATATCAGCCATAATTACTAATGTCATTGGTCTCAGTGCACCAATTAAAGGACACAGACTGGCAGAATGGATTAAGAAGCAAGCTCCTGAAATATACTGTATACAAGAACCAAACCTAATTCAGAAAGAAATTCATAGACTGAGAGTAAAAAGATGGAAAACTGCAAAAAAGCAGGAGCAGCTATCTTACTTACAAACAAAATAGATATCAAATCAAAGCTAATTAAGAGAGTCAAAGGATACTACATACTCATACAGGGAATAATCCAAGAGGAAGAGATGACATTCGTAAATATTTATGCACTAAATGCCAGTGCACCCAGCTATATAAAACAAATGTTCTTGGACATAAAAAGCGAGATAAGCAATGATACAATAGTAGTGAAGATACTTAATAGCCCACTGTCAGCAGATAGACTGGGCAAAAATCAATAATGAAATATTTGAACAGAACCAAACTTTTGAACAGATGGATTTTAAATGTCTAAGGATATTTCACCCCACGTAGTCAAAATATATATTCCTCTCAGACACTCAAGGGCATTCTCAAAATTAGAATATATGTTAGTTCATAGAGCATGTTTAAGTAAATGCAAACTAATTCAGTTATCCCCTGTATACTGTCAGCCCATAGCACCTTGAAATTAAAGATCAGTGGCAAAAGAAATGCCAAGAACCTGACAAACACGTGAAAATTGAACAGTACTCTCCTGATCAATGGGTCACAGAAGAAATTCAACACTTTCTACATTTCAATGGTAATGCCAATAAAACACATAGGAATTTATGGGACATGATGAAAGCACTTCTACAAATATTTATGAAAGAAGATAGAAAACTAAGAAAAACTTTCATGATCATTTTTCTACTTGCCTATTAGTAGGAAAACAGTCTTTGGGTTTTTTGGGAATAAAAATAGAGGAAGATTAAAACATTTTAGAGTGGATATAAAAGTTTGAGAAACTAATGTACAAAAGTTCTGGAGTGGCATGACAGGTTTAAGGGATAAGGGACATAATTTAACACCAAATTAAGAAGATTGTAGTGTTTTTACTTTTATGCATCTAACAGTACATAAAACCGTATTGACATATTTAAGGTTACCAAAATGATTCTTTGTGAAAGAGAATTTCTGTGTCCTAGGCACCACTTCTATAGGGTGAGGTGTTTTAGATATAGCAGCATGGCCTGCAGAATAAAGAAGACTTGGGAATACACACTTTAATGTGTAGTGTTAGCAATACAGATTTGACCCTATGAAAGAGACCAAGTACAATATGCAAGGACAGTGAAGGTGGAGAGACGACGGTAGGCAGTGCCAAGCCTGGGCTTTGATGGAGTCTGGTTGCAAAGCAGACTCATAGTAGAACCATCCCTGATGCAACAGCCCTAAGCACTCTCACAGAACTAAAGCATCAAAACAATTCACACTTCTTGCAAAATATCATCTTGGAGTTGCAGAGAAAGACAAATTGTACAAGTAGAAAACTTTTTGTCTCAAACATGATCCTACTAAATAATATATCAACTTTGGTGCCAAGAAGAAAAAAGAATAATTGCTTCAATTGAAATAATGACATTATTTCACATCGTGCTGAGAAGTCTCATTACTTCGCCTCTGTGGTACTAAAGGTACTTGCTGGTGTCTGGCAACATCGTGATGAAAGGACAAAAACCTTAGATCTTAGGACTTGATGAAATAACTTTTCTCCATTACAAGAAATATCTGTAGAGTCAAGTAGAAATTGATAATCAGCATGTGTCAGACGTGTATTTTTAAAGCCACAAAAGCCTCTCACATTTGAAGTTATTAAGGTACCGATCTATGAAATTTAATAGTAATGCATGCTACCCTCTTGCATTATCATGGAAGCATGAAAAGTGGTAAGTTAAATCTAAAGTGTACTCTAATGTTGTTAAAAATAAAATAATTATTAAAAATCAAGTTAAATAAAACCAAAGAGCAATAGTACCGGACTGTTTTCCAGTAAACTAAAAACAAAATTCTCCCTTACTTTCCAAACCATCACATACATCCATAGCCATGTATATACATACACACACACACACACACACACACACACACACACACACACTCACAGATGTCTTATTGGGGAGTAGTGAGAAGAGAAAGAGAAAAGGTAAATTATTTTCATTCCAGAAAATCCTCTCCAAAGTTGGTCAGTTTAGTTAGGGAAGCTTTAATAAAACAAGCTGTCTCAATGTTTCTTTTACCCCCAGAGTGATCTGTCTGGAATAATGTGGAACTACTGGACTCAGAAGGTAGAGTTTTGGACTTTGTTGTTCATGTGGTTCAAACTTACAATTAAAAAATAAAGTTGTGTAGTGGATCCAAGGCCACAATAAACAGGAGAAACTCACTTAATTAAGCAGTCTTGCTACTTACACTCCTAATCTGCTGTTACCTCTAATAGACTTGTAACTACCATAATATATGGTCTGAATTGGGGAAATTAATCCCATGTTGTAAATCCTGCATTAACTGTTTTTCTTTTCCCTAAAACTTTTTCCTGAGAAATTATGCTAGAGAAAAGTTGCATTAGAAACTAGAAATGCACTGATATTACACTTTTAAATGATATTATTCTAAAAAGTGTCTTTCAATTTTATTTTGTCTGTCATTAAATTTTATGACATCTCTCTTCCAAGAGCTAAAAGTTTTTGACATTCCATCTTATATCCTATGACACTCCTTGTCACTGAAAGGAAGAAATATATTTAATTCAGCTTTGTATCATGAACTGAGCTGAAGAATATACTTCACATATCATCAGTAATAATGCTTCTCAGCCTTTTGGCTATGATCAAGGGCATCAGCAGTAATATACGTAATCTTTGAAACAACTACCATTATTGAGCATCGGTGTTACTGTGAGTCTTCCAAAAAGACACCATGAAGTCATGAGTTTATTGAGAGAATTGTCCGTGACAAAACTGAGGGATGGTGCTGGAAAGGGTCGGAGATGCTTCAAAAAGCAATGTAAGTCTGTGGAGTCCAAGTGAAAGTGTTCCAGACCATCTGAAGGACAAAGAAGTTTCACATCATCAAGACTGTCAGGGTTTGCTTGATTCAGTCTGAGCACACTGAGAAGCCCCTATGGTTCAGGAATGAATTTGCCTTAGTGTCATCCAGTCACTGGTAGAGAGGACCCTGCACATAACCTCATCACTAATGCACTTGTGGATCCCAGACCACAGGCACTGATGCTCCTAATTGCCGGTATTCGCTGTGGCTGGAAGTCTGTAAATTGAATTCTCATGGCTGCTGCTATGATCTGAATATCTGTATCCTGGAAATTTTCATATGTTGAAATATTGACTACCAAGGTGATGATATTAAAAGGTAAGATCTTTGGGGAAGTGATTAGCTCACTAGGGAAGAGTCCTATGAATGAGATTAGTACCTTTACTTAAAAAAAAAAAAAACCTAAGAAAGCATAGTGAAAAGAAGGCTGTCTACAAACTGATAAATAAGCTGGGACCAGAAGTAGAATTTGACAGCACCCAGCTCATGACCTGGCCAGACTCCAGAACCATAAATATAAATTTATCTTGCTGATAAGCCAAGCACCTTATGATGCTTTGTTATAACAGCCACTCTAGTACCTATTGGCAGACCTTGAATCAGATCTTTTACACACACATGCTATTCTGCATTGTAACGCCCTTCTAGTTAATTGGCCCATTTTGTTAATGAAGAGATTCATTCTTAACAAGTTTCAATAATTGCCACATGAAAGCAAGTATGAAATAGAACGAGGATTCAGTTTTCAGTCCATCTTGATTCAAAGCTTATTGAATAAATGAGTTAATACATTATTTAAATAAATTAGTGAACATGTAAATAAATCAAGAAGCTTAAATATGAAGAACATTTAGAAATTTAAAGGTAATTCACAGAGAAATAAACCATGCCATCATTCAGTTAACAAATAATAAAGTATGTTTTTTAAAAATAGATTTTTCATTTGTTTTTTTTTTCCTGTCTACTACACCCTAATGTTTTCATGCTGTTTGATTTTTTTATTTTATCTATCTAATCGTATTTTATGAGGAAAAGTTGAGGTCTGCATCCATGAAGCTGAACTTTGTTCACGGTTCCAGTCCTACTTATAAAACTGAATAATTAAAATTATATGCAAATTCACCTGTGTACTGCTAGAGAGGAAGAGTTCCTTACAATATGATCTATATTTGTTCAGCTCCATGGAAACCATTTCATTCCATTATCCACACACAATTTACATAAAATGAAGTGGGAAAAAGGTAAGAGATGTGAATTGATGCAAACTGCAAGGAAACAGTAGACAGCACTTGTTACTGAGGGGTGGAGGTGGCCCAGTGGCATCTACTGAGCCTGTGCCTCATGCTGTGGGGACTCTGTCTCTCTCACACACAGTGGGCAGGAAAACCACACGTCCCCTTCCAAAACAGGCAACCGGATGGTTCAGATCTTTTCAGCAAGTTGTTGAATCTCATCTACTCAAAAATATGCTATGCTGGACTCCCAAATAATAGTCATAACAAGAACAAGAATACCATTACATGTACAAAGTACATCATTTAACTTTTAGTTATTCCACCAAAAGAAAATAGAAAAGGAAGAAATAATCTAAATGGCTCAGGTGGCAGGTCGACTGCTGCACAAAATACTGGCATTGAAGAAGAGTTAGGAAATATTGCTCTAATTATATTTGCCTCACTGTTCGCTTCCTTATGCCTTAGAAATCTGGCTGTCCCACAAGTAGATAGCCAACTGTGTACTGAAAAGTAAGCCAGGGCTGCCACCTCCCCCTGCCACATTTTATTATCCCCCAAATGCTACTTGCATAACATCTTCACTTTATTTATTTATTTATTTTTTTTTTTTTTGTAAATGGCTCTCTGAACACATTTGTTTCATGCAATTTTACTGTTCTGAAGCATGAATGAGTTCTGAGCCACTTTCCAAACAAGGAAAATGATCCTTACAGTGGAACAGAAACAACACACACACCTGACCTTGAAAATGTTTGTTCCGGGTAGTATCCACTTGAAGGGGGCTGGTCCTGGCCTTGGGTATCAGAGTTGAGAAACACCGGCACACAATGCCCTAAGAGTCAGCTGAGTTAGTTCTGGCACTTCCCTGTTTGCCACGTTAGAGCTGTTGCACAAATCACTAGTCTGCAAGGGGAAAGAGGGGGACCACTCCATCCAGTTTTTCTGCTTCAGGGCTAATTCACCTTGGTTTCAGACTTCAGTTGGAAACTTCTCCCAGGATGTGAACTCCTAACCGTGACATCAGCAGCTTGGTTTATGACAAGTGCATTGTCACGGAGACAGTTCAAAGCAAATGCTCTAAACCACTTACCCAAAAGCCTAGTAAATTAAATACTTCATGTGCCTTGATTTAGAAAAGGACTGATTTCTAAACTAAATTTCTAGTCTTGTCTGATAGAAAATTTGGTGTGTAAGAGAATGAAAAAGGAATGATCTGTTGTCTTTTCTAGCTGACTTCCAAAAGTACCTGTTTCTGAAATAAACAGTGCAGCAAAGGCCATATATATCTATAAACATTTTCTACGTATTAGATTAGTAGGTTTCCAAATGCCAATAAGTCAGTTACCAAAACTGCAATTCAAAGTGGTGAGGATATTATCTGATTATAATCTGAGTTTCATTTTTTTACTTTTATCATTGTTAATTCTCCTGGAAAGGAAGTGATAATCTCTTCTTTGGTTTTCTTTTCAGTAAAGCCATCCTAACTAGCACCAAGAAAATTGTTTTATATTTTTAAAAGAATTTAAATAGTTACCCTAGCAAAAATATAGGATCATGATGGACAGTAAATAGAAGCAACACATGTTGATCTAAGCAGGCACACACTGAGGATCTATTTTAATTGACATCAGATCCAAATGAAATTCTATGACCAATAGTTTAATAAAGTATTTCAGTCCACAATGAAAACTAGCACTCCATATGAGTAAAGAGGAGATCAAATAGTTGTAGTCCATTCAGATTTTGTTTTCCTGATTTCATGGTGAGTTAGTTAGCCTCCTGAGGACACTTAGGCAGTATTATCCTCTCCTGCCATAGTAGGAAGTGCTGCCTTCAGTGCCAAGTTACAGGATGACACAAGAGGCCGTAGACGTCAGCTCTCAGGAGCTGAGCAAGTGAAAGATTATGGAAACTGAGGGAGGTTTGGGGAAAAAGAAGCACAATTTGTTTGAAATGGACTGCACTTCAAGATACATAGCATCAAACTTTCAGTATAGAACAGAGTCTTTAGTAAGATATATGACATGTGGAAAGAATATCGGCACTAATCCTATGGTTTATGTTAAGAGATGACTGTGCCTGATGTTCCTAGCAAGGAGAAACAGAGAAATTGAAAAAAGCAAGATATAGAAATACATTTGGAAAGTTATAAGAAGAGGAAATAAAAGAATAAAGTGAACCAAAGCTAGTCCCATATTAAACTTTTTTATGATAGGCTAGAGAACTGTAAAGTGATAAAGTATTTAAGAGGAGAATAAAAACAAAAGCAAAATAACTTGGAGAAATCCTTAGAAGAGACTTTCATAATCTTCCACATCCCATCTTATAGGCTGGGGGAAGACAACTGAAAAGAGAAGTAAACAAGTGCCAGGGTCCAGATTGATGTACTAAATACCAGATTTAAGACATGAAGAAGGGAAGAGGGGGAACATTTATTCCTCAGAGTAAGAAGTAAGAAATAAACAGGTAAGGAAAAGATAGAAGAAATCACAAAGGAGACAAGTAAAAGGACCTTGAGAGACAATGTCTAAGTTAATCTACAAAGGGAGTGAAGTGCAGGAAAATACAGAGGGGTTCAGCATCTTGAAATGCATAAGAATAGTCACAGGGGGCCGGGGAGTTAGCTCAGTGGTTCCGGCTCCTGTCTTGCAAGCGCAAGGGCCAGGGTTCAATTCCCTGGTAACCACATACTATACTGGGCGTGGAGACTCACACCCAGCAGCAACCAGCACCACATACCACAGTGCCGGGCGTGGTGGCTCATGCCTGTAATCCCAGCACTCGGGAGGCAGAGGCAGGAGGATTGTGATGTGAGTTTGAGGCTGAGCTCAGGGCCAGCCTGAACCACAAAGCGAGACCCTGTCTCAAAAAACCTAAAAAAAAAAAAAAAGAATAGTCAGAGGGTGCACAGTGGAGAAGAGGAATTATAGACACACTGCTCTAACTGGGTAATTTCCTGTTACTAGGTATCCAGACCACTAATGTGATATGTTTCCTCCATGGCTTTCTTTCCTACAGTTAAGATTCTATTTGCTTTCAAAATCATTGGATAATTGATATCCTGAATAATAACCTAATCCACTGAAATTTACACTCCTAACTGTGGCCTTATTTGTGCCCATTCTTCTACAAATTAAGAAATTAAACACTCTCATCAGTTACCATATTTGCAAATAAGGAAAAACCTGAGTCTTTGAGCTTTAATTAAACTTGCTGCAGTGTTTCAGGAAAACCAGCTATGACTCCTTAGAGAACAGATGCCTTGGAAAATCACATTCAGACCCTTTGAATGGCTTCAGTAGTGTCAAACTCCATGATAGGACAATATGTACCATTGTTTTTTGCCCTAAATTGTCACATCCTGTCACTCTGCATGAGTCAAGAGGTGCCAGCTTAAGTCCTAAGCAGGAATGTTTTGCAATGGTGAGTTGTGGCACAGTTTCTAAGTCAGAATCTTAGCTCCAGATGAAAGAACAGATCTGAGAAGCAACGCCAGAAAGAACATACTGAGTGGAATAGAGGTGGATTTCAGAGTTCCACCACATGATTACATAACCAAGTGTGACATGAAATAGTTTTTAGAAATGTACAAAAAACTCACTTTAGATAGAACTTGCCTTTCTTGTATGAAACAATTAGAGAGTTGTTGTGAAGAAAGAGAAAAAATACGCTAAAGTAATTTTAAAACATCAAATACTTACTGAGAGACATGTCCCTTAGCCAACTTGAGAAAATACATGGAAAGACAAGGTTCACTGACATTAAAAAAAAATCTGTATCTTTACATGAGTTTCTTGAATGAAAAGGGAAGCCCCCACGGTCAAACTACAAATCAAAAGAATCCACTGAAACCTATAGATGAAAAGTAATCCAATTCCATTTTTCTCCAGGTAGTGAACTTTTTGAAATGATTGGAGATATTAGCTCATCTAAACATGTGTGCCTTTTTCTTAGTGGCAAGACAGAAAGGAAATCTGAAGAGTCACCTATCTGACCAGGTCTTGTCTTTCCTTCATGAATAGCTAAACATGCCATCAAATATTCTGTCTGTCTTTCTCTCTGTCTCTGTTTCTGTGTCTATATCTCTCTCTGTCTCTTTCTCTCTCTTTCTCTCTCTCTTTCTCTCTCTCTCCCTCTCTCTCTCTTTCCCTCTCCCCCCTCCCTCCCCTCTTCCTTCCTGCCTTTCCCTCAGAATTCCAGGAAAAAAAATACACTAAATTTCTTTTAAGACATAATCCACTCTAGTACTTTATTGCCGCAAAGTTTAAATTCTTCAGACTAAATTTTAAAATTACCTACTCTAATAGTTGCATAAGTATTATATTTTATTTTTCCATGAGGAATAATTTTATATCTTCATCTCTTAAAAAATAAAACTCCTTTATATAACAAGAGATGTTTACTAGCTAAATATCCAAAGATCTTTTAATCTTCTTTGGAGGGCCTATTTCCTTTCCCTGTAATGATTTTTGTTGTTTTCCTCTAGGCAAGTATTGGTTTCTCCACATACCTTTAAAAATGCAGTAGTTAAAACCAGACACATTCAAAGTAAAATTTAATCAATGAAAGAGTGCCACATTGCACACTTTTGAGAGCTTTCTCAAGATTGCGGTGACCTTAACTAAGCCTGTAGCTTGTAACAGACTCTGTCCACCAACAGAAAAAAAAAAAAAATGAGGACAAAGAATAAACCAAAGGTTGAGATATTCTTCCACCAAATACAATGTGAGTATACCACAAGCTTAACAAGCTAGCACAAGGGTTCAATGGTTCCCAAGCTATGAGAAAATTACAGTTTTTAGTTCCTTGAACATGTGTCAGAGGCCATTAGCAGTCCACCAAAATCTGAATTTTTTTTTCTTTCCATAAGACTATATCTGGGCATAAGATTAGACAGTATTTCCCAGAACTCTTGAAGCTGGACATGACTCAGCTCTCTACAAAAGAATATATGAATGAGAGGTCTGCAATTTTAAGATCTGAGCTTGAGTATAACAGGCCGCACCTTCTACACTACTTACATTCTCTTTGCTGAATGCCAATGGCAATGAGAGACTACCACGGGATATTTCTCTCCCTGATAACTTCTAGCAACAATTGAAATATTATTGATTGCCATAAATGCAATGTTACTGGCATCTAGTGAACAGAGGCCAAAATATTGTTAAACATCCTGCAGTGCATAGCACAATCCCTCAAAAACAACGCTAATGATGCCAAGGAAAAAAACCCTACTGTGGGTGATGAAGAGCCACAAAATTGAATCAGCTTAGGTTCTTGGATTGCTGCAAAGAGCAGAGTTACCCTGGCAACGTGAAATCTGCCCCCAAACCACTGCTGGAGCTAGAGAAAAATTTCTACTGTGCTGAACCTAAGAAATGCTGAGTTCATGTGTTACCACAGAACAGCCTTGCATAACAAGGAGGCCAAATAACATGTAATTTTAAATGTACAAATTATCTCAATCATCTACACACATAAATTTCTATCAACCATTTCCTTTTGTCATGTTAAGCCTTCATTAGCTGTATTTGCATTTTTAAATTATTTTTTTATATCTTTCTGTGTTTTATGTCTGTCTGGATGTCTCTTTGTTTATTTTCAGTCTTGTTTGCACAAATTTTTTAGAGTGAAACACAAGTTCCATGGGCACATCGACTGCATAACTCTTATGCAGTAAGATACATACAGTCCTTAGTATTTTACCTTCTACAGAGCTGAACTTGAAAATATATATGAGTGAGTATATGAATTGCAGAAAAGAAAGTCAAATAAAGAAAACAGGCTAGGAGATCAGTCTGGGATAAGCTAGCTGTTTCTAGTATGTCAGCTCAAAGCGATCAAATGTTCGTCTTCTAAATCCTCATGAAAGTGCAAATGGAGAGGCGGATCATTCTACAATTTTGCTTTGAAGGAATTTCATATTCACCAGACTATAAAATGCAGAATCCACTTTCTTCTTTTTAAAACTCAGATATTAATAAGATCATCTGATCCCTATCACTAAAAATATTAATTCTCCTATTTTGAGAAGATAAAAATAAACTTTAAAAATGGAATTATAGTCCCAAGCAACACTAACCAGTAGTTGTCTGCTCTTGAATTAGCAAGTAGCTCTAAAAAATTTTACTAGTCTGCAGTAAGTATCCTTTCCAGGCCATAAATGAATTTTTAGCTATAATTTAGGAAGAGAAAAATAATATATACATGTCACTTTCAAAAAAACCTTGAAATGACAACTACAGACACATCCATGACTGAAGACTGATGACAAGTGCAATGGGCAGTGAAGTAGGAGACAAAATACACACCGGAGGCAGCACTGCGTGCACAGCGGACCTCGGTGGACTGAGCAGTGTGTTTAGACAGTGATTGTGGAGGGCAGCCTACTCACAGGGAGCCACTTTCTGGAAAGGACAAGCCATCAACCTTTTTAGATTAGGAAAAAGAAATTCTGTTGCTTCTTGCTGAGGGGGAGACCTAACTTCATTTACTTTAGCAAGTTTGGTCTTTTCTGTGGACCTACATTGTGTTCCAAAAGGAGACAGTGACATGTACAAGGTTACCTGAGGAGTATGACTGAGCATACAAAAGGTGAGAAATCTTCAGTGACTCAGTTGAATAGAAGCTAAAATGTAAACTCAGTAGCCTGTCGTTTACCATCTTCTACAGTCAGAGCCCAGCTTCTGCTCACTGGAGGAACTTCACAAAATTTTCACCACAGCAAAATTCCTTTCTGTACTGTCTTCCAACCACATCGCACATCATCATTTGGTCAAGCTGTTCTAAAACTAGACAGACCATTCTTCTCTACCTCACCTACCTATATGTCCTTCGAAAGTAAACTCTTCTCTACCATAGCCTCAAGCTTCCTGTACTTAATTGGAAATTAATCTTATCTTGATGTGTCATGTTTCTCATACTGTTATCTTACAGACAGCTAATGAAAATACTGCTTTATTAAGCTATTTGTGGTATATGTTTCTCCTTTTATAAGTTATCAGAGAAGGAGTTCCCTATGTTTCCACAATCATCATAATATATATATATATTATGCATGTGATTTTTTATGCACATCTCACTATATATATATATACTGAGAAGTCATTAAATATATAAAAACTTTACTAAAATTAAAACATTGACAATGAGAGCATTTTAAAAGGAGTTTCTTTGAACTGTAACAATTTAAACATAATCCAGTTTGACAGAATGTATGCTTTTATTTATTTTTATTTCAAGTCAGTACATTTTGCAGTGATTACATTCTTTGTGGGAGTTAGTGTATGGACATAATACATCTTAATTATTTTTTATCTCCTTTCTCTTCTTTTCCTCTCCCTCCATCTCTTGATGCCCTTCCCATTTAAGCAAAATCTGTCTCTATATTTAAGATTATTTCTTTTTTTCTCTTCATTTATAATTTTAGTTTACACATAAAAGAAACTATGCAGTATTTAACTTTGTGTGTCTGTTTTATTTCACATAACATTGTGATCTCAAGATGCATTCCTTTTCCTACAATTAACTCAAGCTTATCTTTCTCTATGGTATGGAAGTACTGCATTGTATACAAATACCACATTTTTTTTACCCATTATCTGTTGATGAAATATAGACCATTTTAAAGATTTAGCTATTATGAATTATGCTGCAGTAGACATGGATACATATGTGTCATTGAAGATTGAATGTAGAGCCATGTATCTCACCATGTACTAAGCTAAAATCAAAATGGATCAGAGATCTAAATATTAAGACAGAAGCATTTAATATGCTGGAAGATAAAATTGGCAAAGCTCTTGAAAGAATGTATTATTTTATTAATCTCAGTCTCAGTAAAGAATAATACATGCTACTATTATTGTTACAACTGGACTATATTAATATGTTATTGGTATAGTACTTTAATCAATATAAACTAAGCTTCAAAAAGGTGTTCTGTAATCTTAAGCAGATAAACTGGCATGACGTCCATTGTGTTTATTTAACCAAGTTGGTGCACTGCCCAGTAGAGTACCAGGTTGCTGTGGACACTTGTTACCCAACTTGATAGGGGGCTGAAGTGGGTACACACAGTTCCCCAGCACTCCACACATGCCACAGCTAAGTCTTCTAGAGACACCAATGTTGTCCTAATTAAAAGTTACTTTTAAATGCAAAAATACTGCCATACTTTATATGAGCCTTAAAGTTTCCAAACCCATAGCCCTTATGAGCAAAAAGAAAAAAAAAATCACATGCAAGTTTTTATGCTAGTGAACCACTTGTAACTATGAGTTTCACGCTATACCACTGAATGATATGGTACTATATCTTCTCATATCAGGAGAAACTCAATAAGATATTGAGGGAAATAATAGTATCATACAAGCACTATCATATAATATTTATATTTTTAAAATACTTCACAAATAAAATATTATAAATCTATGACTTATAATCAAGGACCAATATAACAAAAAAATTCCCTAAATATAATGCCAAATAAGCATCTTAAATCTAAAATGAATATAACCCGTACTACAATATAAGTCACATTCATTTCAAAATATATTTGCTTTGAGAGCATTTCATAGTCAGTTTTTTTTAAATATTTGTCCCCTTTTTATTATTCTAGTGATGATAGTTTACCTATTTATGAGTTCAGGAGCCCTCAATGAATTGCCACTATACAAACTTAAATCACATAATCCTCTCTCAAGAACACAGAAATGTCGAGGACAGGAAGATATATTAATAACACAACAGTCCGTTCTGTCTTGCCCCACCCCCACAGCAAACAGTCCTGGGTATGTAACTCTACAAACAGCACAAGAATACAGAGTCCAACTTCTAAAGAAAAGGGATTCAGGGATTAGTGCTTGTCCCAGCTTTTGCTTAATTATTTAACAGAAGAAAGCAAATTTGCATATTTCCAAAGTAAACAAGAGGAAACACTGTTGCAAAGACCCGTGGTATGAAAAAAAAAAAAAAAAAGGCAATGCATTTGGCCCCATGAAGCTGAAGGAGGCCCACTCTACCTCTACCAGGAGCAGCTGCAGAACCCCAAAGCCATCAATGCAATCAAAACCAGATGAGATTGCAAGGTCCCAAGTTCAGTCCCCAGTAAAAAAAAAAAAAAAAAAAGAGATATCCTCATGCAGAAAGGATACATGAAGCTGTACTGCTCTCTCTTTTAATTTTATATACATTTTCTCTATATTTAACCCCAAACTACATTAAGTTCTACCTCAGGAAGGTATCTGTGTTGAAAAAGCAGGGCTATACATTCAGATGAAGGCAAGGTTTAGTTCATCAAGATATACAAATCATCTCTGGCAAATCAGAAAGGCAGAAATGTGTAGTCACCTATTCCTGTAGGTGACAGCATTCTCAGTCGACCTGTATAGAGATAAAACAGAAGAGACACCAGGCTTAGGTCCCAAACACCCCATGCCAGTTCTACAAACTAGGGAACTGCCACTGACTATTCAGTGATTAGCAGCTCCTCTTTACACATGCTCCACTGCCTCCAAAGCCTCATGAACTTGAAAACTCCATTTATAGTACAAGTGCATAATTTCAAAAGGACTGTCTCTTAAAATTTTTTCTGTCCTGGTCATTTTGAAAATCAGCTGAATGTGATTTCTCATCAGATGGCTTGCAAGAGTGCAAAGGTTTATATTTCATCCCTCCAAATTCCACACATAAACATATAGACCCATAAAACCAAGTCAAGAACCAAGACTGTAAAGGGCAATCGAGGCAAAAACAAAGGCCACACAGAACTCCTGATCATGAACACAATATATTACTAACTAGAAGGGACAGAGGTCTTTGGAGGGCCTGAAGTTTTCTGCATTTACTACTTTCCTTCTTTAGCATTCTATCTCTTCTTGTGAAGGTCAAGCCCTCAGAGACTGTGCTCTCAGGAAACCACCCACACTGCACCTGGTGACCCAGAGCGGTCACCATGCAGCTAACTATTCACTTACAAAAATAAAGCACACTTTATTCTTTCCCATAACTGGGCCCAAAAGAATTACTTTAAAATGTATTTTCCACACTATAAAGTGTGTCTTAGCAAAACACAATAAACTCAACAGCGATGCGATTACTGTACTTGTAAAACAGTTGGTGTTTCAGCAATATGCCCCTAGAAAAAAAAAGTATGCTTGGAAAAAAGGATTCTGTTTCAACAGTTAAAAGGACATAATTATTTTTCTGCTGCATAACAATTTTTAAATGTTAATGAGTTAAAATACAGTACCAAAACAGCTCCCATGCACTAATCCAGAATATCATTTGGCTGCCTGGTGCCTTTTCCTTTCTTTTTTTCCCTTGTGGTCAGATAATATGCAAGAACATGGGTAGAGCGCTGGTGTCTGGTAACTGTACCATGACTATCATGTGGGACAGCTCAGTCTTCTTTAAATTTTCTCTGAGTTTACATAGACTAGATATTTTCTCAGTCTCGGCCATATAGACATTCTGGATCCAAGGAGATCTTGGCATGGGTCCTGTGCCATGTGGGAATCCCTAGGATCTCCCCTCTGTGGAGCAGACACTGCTGTACTCTGCAGCCATAGCAACCATTGATAAACATTGCAACACTGATAAACATCCTTTGGAAGGCAAAACTCTCCCCAGTTAAAAACCACAGAACCCTGGTTGATAGGAAAGGGATCACTGGAAAGGCGGTCTGCACTGCAGTTCTGTATGAAGATAACCCACTCCCTGGATGAGGAGGGCGAATTGATGAGTTCTGTCTTTCTATATGGTGAACAGTGACAACAGCCTGACTGTCAAAATTTACTAAGTTCATAAAAATAATTGATTTACAACTTCAAAGACTTTATATAGTGAATAAAAGAAACACTAAATTCCCATAAAATGTTTTCACTTATTTATTCCACAAGTGCTAGTAAGAGCCTAAATACTGTAACAGATGCTGAGACCCGAGCTGAAAGCGGGAGCATGTTCTTGCCTCATGGCTTTGCACATCATTAGTCGAGACAAGGAAGAAGAGTTGGTGAGGATGTACCATGAGTACGACTATGAGGAAAGTAGGTGAGAACCTTAACTAGATTGAAAGGATTTAAAGAAATTCCTTAAAGATATTATATTTAATCTGAGACTTAAGACAGAAGGAGGCAGAAAAAGGAGGATAAGATCACATGCAAGATGGTGGAACAGCCTGAGAGATGGCCCAGAGAGTAAATTAAAAAAGCATTCAAGGAAACATAAATTGTACAATAGTAATGAACAGGGATCATGGTTAGAGAAGTAACACTGTAGAGACAGGCAAGAACCAACTCATGAAAGAAACTATATTGAGAAGGAGTTTGGGTATATTATAATAAAAACTTACAAAATTATTGCTAACTATAATGATGTATTAGGGTTCTCTGGAGAAGATCATGTGTGTGTGTGTGTGTGTGTGTGTGTGTGTGTGTGTGTGTGTGTGTGTGTGTGTGTGTGTAGAGAAAGAGACAGACAGACAGAGAAACAGAGAGTGGTTATAAGGAATTGACTCATGCAGTCATGACCTTATTCCAAGATACAAGGCGATGTAGCAAGTTGTAGACCTAGGAGAGTCACTACTATAATACTAGGCCAAAAGTAGCCAGGCAGAAATTCTCTTTTACTTAGAGAAAAGATAGTATTTTGTTCCAGTCCGACCTCCAGCTGATTGGATGACACCAATTCCTACTAGTTAATGCATTTAAGTTACTCAGTCTACCTAGTTTATTTAGTCTACCTATTTCAGCTTTAATCCCCTCCAAAAGCATCCGTACAAATATCTGACACCTCCTGGCTCAATCAAGTTGACACATTAAAGTCTGCAGTACAACAGTGAATGTGAAAAAGATTAGATCCTAGGAGAACTCAAGCAAAACTGGTACAGCAAAGAAGGCAGGAAATTCTAGTGTCCTGAAGGGAAAAAAAACTATTTTAATAAAAGTGACAGTCTTGGCACAACGTGGGGATGTATTGCATATTGCTTAGCAGTCATTAGATTAGTGAATAAAGATGAGTATATGAAATAAAAAAACATTTTCAAAGGATTTGCTTAACTGAAACGCTCAAAGGAGGTAGTCCCACAGACTTATGTTTAGTATACAATTTTATCAAGTACTGTTCAAATTAGAAAGGACTTAACATTATTCCAAACTGCTTCATTTCTATTAAGTTCCACTAATAGTTTATGCTGGTAAAGGTCCACTGAAAAAGACATCTTCAAATACTCGAAATTTCTGGTTGGAAATCTGACAACATTAAACACATTTCTACACTTTGGCTTAGTAACTCTCCTTCTGAGTTTTAATTGTAAAGAAAAAATTGAAAGCAGCTTAACTTCTAACATGGAAGAAAGAAAGATGTCCTACCTGCCAAGTAAAAGTGTTCTTTTCAGTGTCAGTTTGGTGAAATAGACAACATTTTTAAAAATAGGTTAAAAATTACGATACAAAATTATATAAATGCTCATCTATTTCAACTTATCTCCCATAAGTGAGACTAAGAACTAAAGCCGTATATAAAAGAAAGAAACAATGTGAATTTATGTACAAACTTATAGGTAATTGCTTGTTTTTTCCCCAACTGAAATTGGCCAAATCATGTCAGGAAAATAGTCACTCAGTGAACGTTTTTAAAGAAAATGAACAAATGAGTCATCCACCTAATTGCAAATGAGAAGATGTCTTCCTATTAACTGAAAACTCTCTTTTGGCTCAAAGCAGGAGAAAGTATCAAACTTGCGAAGACTGTCTTTCCATTGAAGTTATGCATATCCTGCCCATTTTGAAGGAACGTTATAAGCAGGGATTTGGAAAGAAAGAATAGTTCATCCGAATGCCATTAGTCTTCGAAGTTCTGTAACACTGTGAAGGTCCACAGTGTGGTGCAGCCTGGTCTTCGTGCCTAAGATGAACAGCTGGGTATGCACGTGGGCCTGAAGGGACAAGACAGGAGCTCCTTTCATAGAGAGGGCACAGTGCTTAAGGAACGCCTTTGTTCATTCTCGCCTTAAGCTCAGTCCGTTCCTTCTTGTCTCGCCTTTGTAGAATATAAAACATCTGGACTCCATCCTCCTTATACAATCCTTCAAACACTCTCAGAGAGTGAGTTGTTCATCTCTCAGTTCCGAACCCCATGCCCTGTGAAGTTATTTTAACCTCGGAGGTCCAGCACAGCGCTGTTCTCAGACGCAAACCTGGGCCTCCATTTGGAAGCTTGTCACAATCGAGCGTAAGCTATAGAGTTCACTGCTACTGAAACCACTACTTTAAAAAACATCAGTCCTTGGAGGTTTACTATACTATGGAAACAAGCAGATGAAACTGTCATATTTATTGCTTAATGAACTTTATTGAAGGGAAGAAATAAAATATCTTTAAGGCACTTGATCATTTGCCCAAATTACAATATGCTTAGAAAGAGTCCTGGGAAGGAAGTGTTTTAAGGCTGTGTTTGCATAAAGTTACTCTGCATAAGATTTGTTCATGAGCTAAAAATGTACCATAGCATGTAGATGTTCTTGCTTTTCTCTCCAGGGTAAATGATTTATTAGAAGGATCTAGTTCTTTTAGAACCACCTTGTTCAATTAATAAGTTTGTTTAGAGGGTCAGGCTTTACTCAGAGAGACATGATCTCGTACAATCTTTTATTTCACTCATGATTTAACATTTTAAACTGGGAAGGCCCTGTGCTATGGTCATATTTTACTAAAACACTAAGTTAGTTCAAGAGATAAGAACAAGAAAATAGGGCCGGGGAGTTAGCTCAGTGGTTCCGGCGCCTGTCTTGCAAGCGCAAGGACCCAGGTTCGATTCCCCGGTAACCACATACCATACTGGGTGTGGAAACTTATGCCCAGCAGCAACCAGTACCACATACCACAGAGCCAGGCGTGGTGGCTCACACCTGTGATCCCAGCACTCAGGAGGCAGAGGCAGGAGGATTGCTGTGATGTGAGTTTGAGCTGAGCTCAGGGCCAGCCTGAACCACAAAGCTAGACCCTGTCTCAAAAAACCTTTAAAAAAAAAAAAAAAGGACAAGAAAATATCTAATTGCTCAGTAAATCTGTCACTGGAATATGTATTCATAAAATGAGGACTATTTGTTCCTCTCTTGGCAGTCCATGGCTTGTTTTGTGGTTTTCCTCCGTGTGTGCTAGTTAATAGAAAAAAAGTGCAATTCAACAGGCAATTAACAGTCATGGTTTCATCTCTCTCTCTTGCACACACATGCATGCACATACATATACACACTCCATACACACTCTTATTAGCACATAGACGGTTCCAAAATGAAAGTACTACGAGGTTGTTCATTCAGTTCAAAGGCTTTACCATTATTGCCAGTACAGCTTATCTTCAAAACTGTAGCAAAGACTTAAAAATAAAATTTTAAAACCCCTATATACTAATTGGGTAATAACTGAAAGAACTCTTTTTACTATAGGGGTAATCTACTTATGTTATTGAGTTGTTGATTAGCTTTGTTTTTACAGTTAACTGCTGAGAAGTCCTAAAAAATCAATGGATGTGAGCCTGGGAGATCTTTTACATTATTAACAAAATTTCTAAATTAGAAAAAAAAAATGTCATTAGAAACAATTAAATAAGCCTGTTGTTCCAGGTCGATTCAAATACTGAATCTATTTTTTAGATTAGATATTTAAATTATATTCTCCTGTGTTATAAAATATTAATTATAGTTGAGACAAAATACATGTTATTATGACTAACTGTAAAACTAAAATGAGCTAAGTGCTTGCATAAAAATTTCACACACTTCCCTCTACTGTTGTCAGTTCAGCATCGGCTCACAAACATAAAATAAAATGCCATGTCTATGACAGAACACAGCCAAAGTTTTTCTATGAGAACAGCAAACTTACAGAGTAAGGAGGCCATGCAGGGTGACCAGCAGAGCTATAATCTTTGGATTACAGACGCAAAGTAAAAAAGCCCCCAGCTTCTCCAGACAACGTCAGTCCCCAAACCTCTTGATTCACCCACTTCATCCAAGGGTCCATGCAGCCTCGTCTGCACAGAACGCCTGGTGATCACCACAGCAGTCTACTTGACCACACGTCATTTTGGGAAGAAGGATGAGGTACTTATATTTTATAGTCAAGGTTTACAACATTTTATTTAAAACATGGACGAGGTACATAGTTTTATAGTCATCTTTGGATAAAGATTTTTCTTTTGTCAATGTGGCTGCCCCCCCACCTTCTGACAGCAACAATCCCCAAAGGAGTGGATGAGAACAGCATTTCATAGATGAGGAATTATATCTCCTTCATGAGACGTCTAACCTTCTGACACTCTTGCACCTGAGAAACATGGGGTACAGGCAGACTGAATGCATTCCGACTCTGGCTGGGTGATTACAGTTCACCGGCTGTTTCTGAAGCAAAGTCATTTGGCTGCCACTGGAATCTTGAGAATGCAGCACTGCTGAGAGACACTCCTATCTAAAGAGACAATAAGTTTGTCAAACCCACACTCTTCACAGGTTAGTGTCTTTTTTCTTTGAGCCAGTGATTTTAACTTAGAGGAGGATGACACAACATTT
>PVIR01012267.1:9698-45218 GCA_004026965.1 Petromus typicus
CAGATAGATACATATCGCATCTTTTCTCTGGTATGAGAAAATGAAGATGTAAATGAGTCCTAGCATTGTATGTTATATATTGTGAAATAGAAAATGCTCAATGTAAAATAAGGTGAAAGGGGACAATGTTGAGATTATAACAAAAAAGTAAGGAAACAAATTTTATATATATGGGGGGGTGGTAGGGTGGGTGGGGCTACGGGAAAAAATGAGAATGAAGTTGTGTCTTATACTGGTACAAATCCCCATTATGGAGTGCAATCATGATGTGTATATTTAATGTACCAATAAAGATAATAAAAAAACAACAAAAAACCCAAACAAACAAACAAACAAAAAATGTAATTTGAAATGAGAAGAAAAGCCTAGAGCGTTAGTCACCAGGCATCTGTTAGTTTTTATGAATTTAAAATATTCTACCATATCTCCAAGATGTTTTATTAAACCTCCTGGTAACAACAAACAAGAAGCAATCCTTGGTACAAAACTAGGAAAGGACAAGGACTCATACCATAACATTACAGAAAATAGCATATTATACAGGTAAACAAAAGAGGAAGAAGGAAAAAAAAAATCTACCTATCCATCACAAAACAATAAAAAGGCCAAGAAGAAGTCTTTTTCTATCAATATTTTTGCTACACTTTATACATTTAGTATATTATACATTGATTTTCATTTTTTCTCAAGAAATTTTCTAATTTGTGTTCTGATTTATTTGACTCAATTGTTTTATAACAATGTTGTTGTTTTTATATACTTCTGTATGCTGTTGTTTTTTTCCTAACATTGATTTCTGTTTTAATCCATTGTTATAATATATATATATATATATATATATATATATATATATATATATATATTATTAGTTTTTTGAGATGAGGTCTCATTTTGTAGTTTAGGCAAGCCTCGAACTCATAGCAATCCTCCTGCTTCTGCCTCCTGTGTACTGGGATTATAGCTGTGAGCCACCACACTGGGCTGTAAAATATATTTTAAATGAATTCAGTTTTCTTAAATTTGTTGAGATTTGTTCTATGATCTAGCAAATGGTCTGTCCTGGAAAATGTTCTGTGTACGAGAGGCAGGAGGATTCTGTTATGTGGAGTGGGATGCTTCACATTTGTCTGTTACATTCATTTGATCCATGGTGATGTTTGATTTTGTTAGTTCTTTACTGATTTTCTGTTTTCATAACCTATCCATTTTAGACGGTGAGGTATTGAAGCTTTTATTGCCATTTTACCCTTCATTTGGGTGAAAATTTGATTTATATATTTAGGTGCTTGTTGCTGTGTGGTTGTCTACAATTATTATCTCTTCCTAATGAATTAATATTTTTTAGTATAATGACCTTCTTTGACATTTAGCATTTTCAGCTTAAAGGCAATTGGTCTAAGTTCACTTGCTCCTTTTTTTCTTATTAGACTTTCAGTGGAACATCTTTCTCTACCTATTCAGCAGGGAGACAAGACTATGTCTCGGATCACGCTTGAGTGAAGTTAGAGACAGATAACGGAGCTGCCTCTGGTCTCCAGTCAAACCTGCAGCCAGCTGGCTTGAAACTGGAGGCCCCGTGGATATAGTTTTTTTTCAGGGATCCAGGAAGAGGAGGCTTCATCCAATAGCCCATGTGTGAATGGAAGCTTGGTCATGGGAGTCACATTTGCCCATTGCTGAGTCTGTGTCAAGGTGCCAGGTCTTGCTTGCACATGGCTCCTTTGGGAGCCCAGACAGATGGGCTTGCCTTCAGGATCACCACTGAGGAGGGCTGGGAACAGACCGTGGAGCTGTTCTGGGCTCTGGAGTCAGGCCCACATTCATCCAGCCTGTACTTGAGAGCAGGGGCCTGCTTTCTTTGACTCATCTCCCTCAGTTTAGGGCTCTCCTGGAGAATAATACCTTCCTACCTTGATTGCAAAGTTAACCTGAATACTACTCAGTTATCTGCGTTACTGTCCAATTGATGTTTAATGAGAGACAGATGCTGGAAATTTCTTGTCTTGCCATTGTGCTGACATAACTTGCCATTCCAACATTTATTGAGTATTTTCAACTTTAGAATGCCGTAATCAGTAGATTTCTTTCCAAAACATTTAAACCTTTAAGAAAAAAACCAACGCTTCAACAAAATATTTTGAAGTTCAAAAGCTTTATGTTGCCACACAAGGAAATGTAAATATTAGGAACTACAACACATTAAAAAAAAAAAAAGAAAGAAAAGGGATGAAGTGATAAGTGGAGGGGAAAGGGAGAGGAGATTTAAAAAGGAATTAAAATGTGCTATGCAAATGTACCATCACCCCCAGGGAATGGAAACATTATGTGCTACACCTAGGTACTAATAAAAAAAAAAAGGCTTTGTGTTCATTTCCAAGACTCTTACTATATAGGTTATTCAAAGTGTATGATTAATCTAAGGGACCAAGAATGGTAATAATGCTCTGCATTTACCTAACTATAGCTAAAAATGTAGTCATATCTTTCAACTCATTTTGTACACTTTCTGACCAATGCGAGTAAAGCATTCTAGAGGGCTCTTCTACAGCAAGCACTACCAGTTGTCTTTGATTTTGCACCAGGTAGTGGTCTGGAGGGTCCTGTAGAAACAGCCAGGTAGGATCCCAAATAATGTGCTCCTAAGAACCACAAAATTGCATCCAAATTTTGACAATGACTTTAATCATAGTGGTTCTTAAGGGTGGAAAGTCAAGTAACCCTGCTGGCATGACATCTCTGCTCCCCACACCAAAATGTAAATTGCTTTTGGAAAACAAACTGAAAAGCATATCTTTAAAATTATATTTTAAAATATATTATTCTAAAAAAATAGATTATATATTCCTGACTTCTCATGCTTTAAGCATATTAAAATAATCACAGTTATCTGTCAAAAATTTCCTTAAAGGAAAAAATGCAGAAGCTTCTTTCCTATTATTTTAAAAGGCCGTAACTAGTGTGACCTCATTACTACCTGATTGTGCCTCGGTGCTCTTCCTTCTCAGACTTAATACCTGTTCCACCTTTATTTGTATACTGAACACACCCTTTCTATTGTATGTGGAGCAAATGAAAATGTTACTCTTTGTCCTTCTGAGAAGTGTAGAGCAGAGCGTTTTTAAGTGCATTCTCCTGTCTAGCACTCTTGCCACATTGGGGGGATTGGAAATTATTAATGAGGGGGACAGATACTATATACAGACCATTGCTCATTAGCTACAAATGCAGATTTTTCTGTACTGAAGTAAATATTCTGATTGCCACTACTCACATTTGAATTTTATTCCAAACTCACAGGAGATTTACAACAAATCATAGGCTACTCATGTGAGATAAATTGTATTTTAGGAAGGCAAGTAGGAATAAAGTGGAAATTGGTGCTGACATATTACATAGTCTCTGATTTATAATTTAGAATTTCCAAGGGTTATGACTATGCAGGATTGTAGTCAATGATCAAGTCAATGTGTTTTCTATGAATCTCTTTTTTTTTCTAGATTTCCTCCCAAAAAATAATGACTTGATACAAATTTGACAAGTCTCTGACTCAAAACTATGATCCTAAACAGGAAACAAATCTAACAAATCCTTTGGTTATGTTTTAAGGTAAACATTGATTCCACTTTTGGATATTGTTGACCTTTTTATCAAATCCTCTTTTGTTACAATAATCTCTTAATATTGCTTCAATAATCTTCTTTCTCTCATGAAAATAAAAAATACATAGACCTTGCATATCTGTCACCAAAGGAGCAAATAGGAGATAAAATGAATTTCTGGGTCTGACTATATCATTGAAGGCATGCATGAACTTTTAAATTTAAGGCTATAATACACTGTTTGTACTATCCTTCCTCGTATACTTTTCTTTGGAACAGAAATAATTTTTCTTTTCAGAAAGAATGATGCTAGGACTAGATTTTACTTGCAGTAGGACAATGGTTCATACTTTCAAAAGTGGCCCTTTTCTGCATGAAATGAATCAAAATGGCTCTAAATAATTTTAAATCAGAGGACTTACAAGACATTTCAATGATAGCATCACTCAAATGGCTCTGAATGCTGACATAACCACAACAGGCCATGGTAGATTGACTAAAACTTTCACCAGCTATATCAAAATCCTCAAGAACATTTAAAAAAATAATCAAGCAATGAATATATATATGTATGTATACACACACACACACGCATATATATATATATATATTTTGAGACAAGGTTTCACTTTGTGGTTCAGGCTGGCCCTGAGCTCAGCCTCAAACTCACATCACAGCAATCCTCCTGCCTCTGCCTCCTGAGTGCTGGGATTACAGGCGTGAGCCACCATGCCCAGCACTGTGGTGTGTGGTACTGATTGCTGCTGGGGTGAGTCTCCACACCCAGTATTGTATATGGTTACCAGAGGATCAAACCCCAGTCCTTGCGCTTGCAAGACGGGCTGGCACCACTGAGCTAAATCCTTGGCCCTGAATATATTTTTAAAAACTGATTAGAAAGCTGAGGGCGGAGGAGATGAATGGCTGTTTTTTAAGCAAGTCATGAACAGTTAGTTCTTGAGCTAAGGCCAAGGTCTCCTCACTTTCATTTCTGTTCTCCTTCTTTTGCCCCATTTGACCTTTCAGGCCTGGAAAGCCTGAAGAAGTAGGAGGAATCGACTTAACAGTGTTGGCGGAAAGCAGCGGCAGATGGTCAGTGTGGGGCACAAGTTAGTTTTCATGTGTTCTCAACCCTAAACCCATTGATGCTTGGGCTTCCTTTGCCGGAGCCTCTTGCTCCATAATTCAGTAAAACCTTAATTCTATTTAGGACAAACAGGAGAAATAAAGACATAAAACAGGGAGGAAAAAGGCAAAGATATTTTGATTCTTGAGATGAGCAGTAGAGTAATGGAAGGAGTTGTGAAAAGTAAGGCACACAGACAGTCCTACTGATGTATGTACTGGTCAACTTTGCATATATGAAAGCTTTTTAATCTTTTTATCTTGTGAATGTGAAATAGCACTTCAATGGGGGTTTAAAATATAATTTTATGATCATTAATGAAGTTGAATATATTTTCATATGGATACTAATCACTTAGTTTTGTTTCTTCTGTTTGAGTGCCTATTTTTCTAATGAAAAATTGTCCCCTAATGTTTTGTATTAACTCTTTATATGTTGTGGGTAGTTACCAAATTTATTCATATATATGGGACAAATTTTCCCCCAGTATAAACTTGTCATTTACTTTCTATATGATACTGACTAAAATTACATGTTGCTGTAGTAAAATTTGTCAATATTTTCTTTATAATAAATTATATAATATAAATAATATATAATATATATAGTATAAATTATATAATAAATTCAAACTATATATTTTTATTTTTAAGAAGCAAACTTCAATTTTCATTATCTAAGACATTTTTACTATTTGTAACTTTAGATAGTTCATCATAATTATGTATGTTTTTGCATTTTAAGAAAGGATTTTACATTTTATTTCATAAGGATATTCTATTGTATTTCCTCTAAATATGTAGGTTTGTTCACTTTTTATTATTAATTTTTTGAATTAAGTTTAAATCATACTTTCCTAATGTAACTATTGATTTATGCAAGAGTTACTTACTATTCTTTGTGGAGAAGCAATTCTCGTGGCCTTGGGAATTCTGTAGAACTCTGACAGCTTTCAAGGCACATACTCTTTTCAAGGGTTATGTAGTGAGAACCTTAGAAGCCTGATACAGTGTCTTTTTCTTCATTTATCAAATCATGTATACTGGCAAAATGTAAATAGTTTTTGGGAGAACGGATATCTTTATGCTATTTAGCTGTGAATATGTTAACACTATCTTTCTCCTTTTTATTTCATCTTCTTTAAAGATCTTCAGTGGTCTGTGTTTTTGGTCTAATGGTTTTTACTCACAAATTGCACTTTTACTTTTGATATTTTTGTTACGTTTTCTTAAGTCTTTAAAATTTTCAATAATTGGATGTACAGAAGATGAATTAGTTTTATATATTTATTTTTAGCTCCAAAGTTTTCAAGTCCCATTGCAAAAGTAATATCTTCATGAATAATTGTATTATCTTTAAGTAATACATTTGTGCTAGCATCTATGACTTAAAATATTTATTACTTTTTATTGTAGTATTTTGTTACTTATAATCTCTAATAAAATACTGAAATGTAGTGATGATAAATAGCTTACTTGATTTGTTATTGAAGTTAAAGGAAATTATTGGTAATTTTATCAGTATGATGTTTATTATGGACTTTTGAAATTTTTTTTATATTGCTAAAAATCTATTTTATAAACTCTGAATTAAAGTCATTTATATATTGTGAATTTTAGCAAATGCTTTGTCTGTCTTATTGAGATTATCAAATATTTTTCTTTAATCTGTTAATGTTTGATCTTAAAAAGTATTTTTCTTTTTTCAAATTTGTTGCTTTACTGTTGAGTATCTGTGAACTTCCAATAAATCTAACTGTATCTTACCACTTATTTTAATTAGTAGGCTTGATTTGCAAAGTTTTTATTAACATTTCTACACATATATTCCTGAGAAAGAATAGCCCCTTTTTCTTTTCTTGCACGTCCTGATCATATTTCAATACTAACTTTGGGTCTGACTTGAAAAATAATTAGTAGTATTCTTTCTTAATTTTTTTTTTTCTGGAAAAGACTTAGGATATTAAATTTTTTTTGAAATGGAGTCTCAATTTTTGTAGTTCAGGCTGGCCCTGAGTTCTCTATGAGGCCCAAGCAAGCCTCAAATTCACAATTCTCCTGCCTATGCCTTCTGAGTGCTGGGATTACAGGCATGAGCCACAGTACCCTGCAATTTTTTTTTTTTTTTAGTTTTGAAAGTTACTCTGATACTATCTGACCTTGACATTTTCATGAGGAGAACTTTTAAATCTTGGACTAAATTTATTTAATGATTATAAATGAATAATATTTCTCAAGGACATCACTCAAATCATGTAAGTTAATAAATCTCTTTTATATAATTCTGTTGTCTATTTATTATCTGTATGTTCTATGTAAATTTCTAATAAAGTTAATATTTGTTTGTTATTATGGTTTAGATCTTAACTTATCCAAATTCTGTGCATAAAAGTGTTGAGCACAAGCTTATAGTGCTATTGGGATGTTATCTAATGCACAGTAGGCAGGGCCTATTGGAAGCAAGTTAGGTCTTGGGAGGTCTGATCTTAAGGGAACATTGGGAACCTCAGTCACTCTGGGCTCCATGCAAGAAGAAGCTTTGCTCTACTACAACTCCCTGCCATGATGTTCTGCCCAAAAATAATGGAGTCAATCAAGCACCACCTGAAACTTCTCAAACTCTGAGTCAAAAATTTGACATAGTAAAGAAAACCTAACACACTTTCTTTCTTTAAAATGGTTTTCTTAAAAGTGTAAAATTATATCAATCTTTAAAAAATTAATTATTGGGCCAGGGATTTAGCTCAGTGGTTCCAGTGCCTGCCTTGCAAGTGCAATGGCCCTGGTTTGATCCCTGTTAACCACATACAATACTGGGTGTGGAGACTTACACCCAACAGCAATCAGTACCACATACCACAGTGCTGGGCGTGATGGCTCACACCTGTAATCCCAGCACTCGGGAGGCAGAGGTAGGAGGATTTGAATGTGGTTACTGAGGATTGAATTTGTGATGTGAGTTTGAGGCTGAGCTCAGGGCCAGCCTAAACTACAAAGCGAGACCCTGTCGCAAAAAAATAAATAAATAAATAAAATTAATTATTGGCTTTAATAATCCTTCTCATTATTCTGCTTTCTACTTTATTGGTTTTTATGTTTATCGCTTATTTTATTCTATTTTTCACTAGTTTTTATATTATTCGTTTAATTTCCTAAGACACATAAATAGGTAACTAATGATCCCACATTACATTAAAAATGTTTACACTACATATTTTGTTAAAGAAATGCTTTTGTTCCATTCTACAATCTTAAGCATTTATTATTTTCATTACCACTCGCTTTAGAATATTCTCTAATTTCATATTATATCACTTCTGACCAATGCATTAATCAGAACTATATCTCTTTTCTTTCAAATACAAAGGCTTTTTTGTAGCTTAATTTCATGTAATTAGAGAAATGTTTTAATAACAGTTTTTTATAATGATTGCAATTTACTTTATTTCTCAGTGCTTTAAAATTATGTATACTCTTTGATTTTCATCGTTTCATGTACATAGATAAATCATATCCGATTTATTAATTTTGTTGAACTCATCATATCTCCTGGTATGGTTGTCTGTTTTATTAATCAGATAAAATGTATACAAAACTGTCACTTTCATGGGAATGAATTTACTGTAGTTTCTTGAATGCCTACCAATTTTGATGGTATATATTTCTAAGTATGTAGTATAAGCTGAGAAAAATTTTAGAATATTCATCTCTCTCTCTCTCTTTTTTTTTTTTTTTTTTTTTTTTTTGAGACAGGGTCTCCTTTTGTAGTTATGGCTGGCCCTGAGCTCAGCCTCAAACTCACAGCAATCCTCCTGCCTCTGCCTCCTGAGTGCTGAGATTACAGGTGTGAGGCACCACACCTGGCACTGTGGTATGTGGTAGTGATTGCTGTTGGGCTTCAGTCATTATACTCAGCTTTGTTGTATGTGGTTACTGAGGATTGAATTTGGTACCTTGGGCTGGCAAGACAGACACCAGAATCACTGAGCTAAGTCCCTGTCCCCAAGAATTTTCATCTTTTATCTTTAATATCTTATGTCATGTCTTATAGGCCTGATTTATAGATAATGTTCCCAAAAAGTACATTATTATGAATTATAACAAGTATTAACTGTAATGTTCCAGTTTATTATTATTATTATTATTAAGAATATCTCTATTACCTTCTCAGTCATTGTTTGCACATCATGGATTCTTTTAGACATTAATAAACTAAGATATAATAAGTAGACAATTACTTAAACATGTGAGTATTGTAACAACTACCATAAACCAGATTATAAAAACTAAAAAATTTTATTTTTGAAAAATAGTTTAACAATGGCATACTAAATTAGAGACATTTATACCTAAAAGGATACACCTTGAAGCCATAAAAGTAAAATAAATAGGACACAGATGTGTAAATACAATATCACTTCTATGGAAAAAATTTAATTTAGTTTTAAATTTTTATTTAGTTTTGAAAAATAGTTTAACAAAGGTATACTAAATTAGAGACATTTATACCTAAATGGATACACCTTGAAGCCATAAAAGTGAAATAAATAGGACACAGATGTGTAAATTCAATATCACTTCTATAGTATGAAAAACTGAAGTTGTAAATGAGGTCCAAGATGTGTAAATGAAATAAGAAGAAAATATTCAAAAAGAAATGATAACTGGATGACAACAGGGGAAAAAGCAAAGAAGGGAAAGAAAAAAATTGATGGTGAAAAATAGAAAAGCAGAAACAAAGCTTATGTATATAGGAGCTGAAGGGTTGAAGGGAGGAGAGAACAATGGGAAAAAAAAGAATCCAGTTACATTATGTGCAGGTACAAAGTAGCAATGTGGAATGTGATCATAATGTATTCCTCAAATGTACCAATAAACTTGATTTATTAGGGGGAAAAAAGGAATACAACATATAGATGTACATGGATTTCATTTTTTTTCCTTAACTCCAAATTTAGTCAAAGCTTGAATGAAAAGGAGCAAAGGAGAGAGAGCCATCAAACCACGGGTTAACCGCTCTTGTCGGCCATGTGTCCCAGGCCAGATGGACTTGCCAGCTCAGGGCACTACAGGAGACCTGTTGCCAAACTGCCAACAAGTCAGCCCCTTGTGAGTAGCTGTGTCTACAAAAGTCCCTGTCATGTAGTCTTGTGCTGGGACAGCAAGAACAATTTATGGAAGCCTTAAAATACTTTTTTGTACCAATGAAGGTAAATCTCCTATTGTAAGTGTATGTGTTCTATTATCTGTACACAGTGATGGTGTTTATTTCCTACTCAGTTGGACTGTTTTTCTTTATGGCACCAGTTTTTCTGAGGTCCTGGAGCTGTTTTAGAAATGTAAATATATATTCCTCCAAAAAAACTTGAAAGGATAAATATTATTTTGTAGTTGTTATATCTGTGAAGATTAATTTTGTATATTTTCATATAATATTTAAATACTTAAAGCAATATAAAAATGCCTCTTTAGATTTTTCTAGTGGATTCTTGATTATCAGTCCATATCAACACTTTTTTCTTTACTTCCACTGCATATCTGTGCCTCTTCCCAGCATAATTATAAGAAGTCAGTAATGCCAAAAGAAGAATGTAGATGAATCAAATGCTTAAGGCTTCTAAACGATTTTGCATAAGTTTGATATCATAATGTTCTTTCTTTCCATACTGCTCTTTTCTGTGCTTCCCTGAAAAGCACTGAATCTAATGTTGACAACTTTATCTAATTTGGAAACCATTTCTTTGTATAAAGTCATGGCTGCTGTGATTTTATTTTCCATGAATTGGTATTGAATTTTTTGTAAAACTGAGATATTCTAAAGAGTATATGGAGAACCAAATAGATCTTGCTCTCTTGTGTGCGGTGTTCTTAATTTAGTTTAAAAGAGAAATACATAAGCATTTGTAAGATAAAAATTATGAAAATCTTTGGGTATTTGGCTCCTTTTGTTTCTTCTTCTTCCAGAACCATATTTCTTTGCCTGCTCCTCCTTCGTGATTTCTTCCCTCTCAGATTCAGACTGAACCAGCATTTCTTTCTGGTGAGCTGATCCCCTGATCCCAGCAGACTGCTGTGCAAAGTGATCAGCCACTGGGCACCATTCATTTTACCATTGCTTCTAACAAAAATTGGGCACTCTTTTTGGACCTCTCTATTAAAATGAAAGCAGTGTGAGGACAGGAACCTTGTTTGATTTATTAGTATGTCTTGTGACTTTGGCTAAAATCTAACAAATATGTTTAAAATAAATTAATGAGAGTATGCTACACATTTGGAAATTAATTTTAAAATTTAAAAAATGTATGCCATCCACATTTTAAGAAGGAGTAGAAAGATATCAAATTATTGGAAAAGAAGACTAATGTAGTAGGGCAATCAGTGTCTGGGTTTTTATTTGCAACAAAACCGAAGATGGAAAGTGAAAGCTACTGTGATGAAAATATGATTCAAAGTGTGGCCTTACATTCGAGGAAAAGTAAAAATTGCCATTCATCTCTGGAAGATGATGACTTACAAGAGTCAAGCTTGAGCTGACATATTACATCCTGTGCATACCTAAGAAGTTTAAATGGGTTTTGTGTATAGGATGTCTAATGAGTTGGCTTCACTAAGTAAGAATAAAACAACTTTTTTCAATGGTGAGATGACTTTCAATTTTATTATTTTAAACTTTATTATGGAAGAAATGGGTATAAAAATAAAAGAATTTCAGTAAAAGCATTCCTATGGTATTTAGGTGAGTATAAGATATGGATTTGAATATGGAAATAATTTTTTTGTGATTTTTCAGCCAACTTAATAGTTTTTTCTTAAAAGTTATAGATCCGGAGAACTAATTTTAGGCTTTTGAATTTAACCTTACCTCTCAGTTTTAAAAGCTTTCTCATTAAGTAGAATATAGTCTTCCCCTGGTATATTCCTTCAGTGGAAATTTGTGTTATTTTCATTTCACCTGAAAGAAGAACTTGATGGTGTTGCGCCAAAGGCGCTGCCTATTATAGAATAATCTAGGATCTACACATGTATGTATTTAGTATCTATGCAGTTATGCTACCACTGAGAATTAAAAAGTTATATATCCACTTTTACTCTGTAAATATGCAGTGGTACCTCAGTTCATGAACATAATTTTTCCCACCATTCTGGTCATAAACTGAATTGGTTTCAAATTAAATCAGATTTCCCTATAAGGTCAACATTGAATCTAACCCATTAATTTAATTCACGTTATGACCAATTTGGTTTGCAGCCAGAATGGTTGAAAGAATTATATTTGTGAACTGAAGTAACATCATATTGATTTTATGAACTGCTATTTATTTGTGCACTGCTGTTGTCTGTTGTTCAAATGTAAGTGTAGCATTGCTTAGTTACCTCATTTTAAAAATGATGAAGTTGAGCCTAAAACTCAACAAGAGCAAACAAATAAAAATAATATTTTTTTCAAAAACAGTTTTTCTTACCAATCTGTCTAGTAAATGTTGATCCTCAAATTTACATCTATTATTCCTCATTATAAAAAAAAAATATTATTTGAGGCAGTCATGATTGTTTTGGTTAATACTTAAGTAAAAATATTATGGAATCTACTAATAATTCATGTCATGTTTTCCCTATGACATTTTTATCTTAAGCCAATATCAAGAGAGATGCAATAAACAGCCAAAATTTTAAATAATAGTTCTTAATTCTATATGTCCACCACTTTCAAATGTAAATGCAGGCCCTGTGGTTCGACCACTGAGATCCTGACCCCTTGCAAATCACACTCTCAGTCAGTGGGCCTGTTTGAAATCTCTTTCCCCACAGCCAGTGTTTTATTAAAATACTCTTTAACCATTTTCTCTCCTAGTAAACAGAGATAAAAAGCATTTTTTTTAGTACAACACTATATACTTTTCGTTGCTTCCACTTCTCCAAATTAGTTGTGATGATCATTAGTGACCAAAAACTCAAAGGTAAATGAAGGTAAATCTCCAATTGTAAGTGTATGTGTTCTATTATCTGTACACGGTGATGGTGTTTATTTCCTACTCAGTTGGACTGTTTTTCTTTATGGTACCAGTTTTTCTGAGGTCCTGGAGCTGTTTTAGAAATATAAATATATATTCCTCAAAAAAAACTTGAATGAGTAAATATTATTTTGTAGTTGTTATATCTGTAAAGATTAACTTTCTCATCCAGTAACATGATCTTTATTGCACATACTTCAGTAACTTGAATAAGCAACTATATAAGCCAAAAGCTTTCAATCCATATCTCCAGATCAGTGATCTGATTCACATGTTTAAATGCTCTGTGGGAAACTCGATTTGGATCTTTATAGAATGCTTCGGTCCTACAAGTGCAAAACCAAGTATACTTTATAATTTATTTCATTTACAAGATTTAGATGACCAAAAATACCAATTAATAGGAAGTACAGTAAAAATTAAATAAATAATTATGATTCCTAGCACAGATATAATAGGCTGGATTATGAATGATGATCGTGGTTAATATCTATACAGTTTTTCTAGCTGCTTCTTTACTACAGTTCATGTTTTGTGTCCTTGAAATCCCATTTCCTCTTGATTACACCCTATTCTTCTTGTTCTAAATCTCCAAGCCAAGCAGTATCCCACCATGAAATAGTTTTAAGTTATATTCTAGGGCCATAATGATATAATTATCCTTAAAACAGCATCCCTCACACAGCAGTCACTTTCAAACTGCTAATAGGTTCATGAAATTTTCCAAGAAGTCTGCTTTTATACAATTAGGCTATGACTCATGACTCAGAAAAAGATGCCACATCTATACAAACTTTTAAATTTCTTCTCTTTGAACAATTAGCCATGTCACATTCTATTTAAAAGTTTAGTATACTTTATATCTCTGGATGATCTCTAGATGTGAAATATAAATCTTTAGCATCGTTTAAGCTGAATGTTAAATGTTTAATATTTTTTGCTCTGTTCTTGTAGGTTCCTTCTTTCTTATTTTCATGCAGTTTTAGTTAGTTTTATTACATGTTCCCAAACCGCACCTACTCTGATGTGGAACTCAGTCAAAATTGATTTCTGGGATGGTCCACACATTCTCTAAAGGAAGCCATCAATAACCAGGTTAATCTAGGCATGTATTACCAGGAAGTATCAGACATGACAAGAAAAATGGGTATAGGAAAAGTATCTTTCATTTTCAAAAGGCACAGTAATCATGAATATTTGCATATAAAATATCTATTTTGACTGCGTGGAGTAGAACAGTACATTCATATTGTCTCTGTCCCTAAAAAAATATAAATTCCATTCTCAATAAGATCTTCAAAAACCCCTTGTTTATAAATGAAAGAGTTAATAGACCACCAGATATCTTATTTCTATATTTGGTTATACGAGTCCCAATTATACAATAGTTCTTTTCAGGTAATCCTTAAATTTATGAGATAATTTAGAGTTATTGTTTCTTAAAATCCTTCATTAGTTGCTTTTGACTGAGTCCAACCATTTCATTGCATGGGGTCTACCAGCACTGGGGTAACTAGGCAAGGGTATTTGAGAACTCAGGAATGCAAATGTTATGGAAGGTGCTTTCAAAGCTATACATTAATGTTATCTCCAGAGAAATAGAAAGGAATTTTCTGAGAAAGGTCAGTAATTTAAAACAACTGACACCCCATACTTCTTAGAACAGTCATGTCTTTTTGGAAAAATGCCCATATTCTTTCCCTAAACTTCTACCTCCTAATAAGCTCTACTCACTGGTTAGCATAGACATAATTTCCTCAGTGCTGCTGTCTTTCTTGAGGATTACTCTAGCATACACTGTTTTTTGGCAATGTTTCAAACAAAATAAAATCTTTCATTCCTTGAGCTCAAATACTCCAATATAAAAGTATTCTTGTAGAACAGTATGTTCACATCATGTACTTGTCTAGCCATAAATATGGTTTCTTAGTTTCCTAAGTCATTGGCCACATTTGTGCCTTCATAGCCATAATAAATTGTAAAATAATGCAAGAAGGGCAAAAACATTTATGGGAACATTCTTTTCAACGTAAAAAAAAAATGATTGTGATGGGTTCATACAACCTCTTAAATAAATCATTAAAGCTTGCTTCATTTTCTTTCTTCTTTTTGTTAAATTCACAAATGGAGATAACACTGAAATTCTAGCCAAATCAGCTGTTGCTGAAATTTATAGGGCACACTTGAAGCTATCAATTTAAACTTCATAGTTGAATGAGAACACAGCTGGGTCAGCTCAGTAAGAGCGTGCGATGGAAGGGTAGATCCTGTGACATCATCCAAGAAACAGTCCAGAGACTGGCCTAGATGTGGGGTGGGCGATGAGTGCAAAAAGAAACACAATACAGAAGTATACACAAACAAGTTTCTATGCAAGTGGTAATGGTGAGCTCTTTCCTTTTTTCTTTCTTTTCCTTCCTTTTTGGCTTTCTTTTTTAATAGAAAAGAATCATTAACATGAATGAAGGCCAGTTTTCTTTTTTAATATAAACAACTGATTTGACTCCCGTGCATGTGGTTTGGGGCAGCACACATAGTCTCTTAACCTCTATGTCCAGAGGTGAGAAAAGCTGCCTCCTGCACAGTAAGCCAAATGACCAATTATAGTGACTGTAGAGAACACACTTCCATATGCAAGAACATTTTCTTTGGTGGCTATTTTTAGCTGTGTGCAGTTTCTTTTGACCTATTTCCCCCTGCTTGCCAATCTTAAGTTTTCATATTCTTAAAGGTGACACATCTAAATGCTATGCAAATATTCTTTTCATTTCCAACTTGGGTTAAAAAAAAAAAAAGGCGAGGCTCTGAGTTTCTCACAGAGGCAAGTCCCTCTGAACGCTCAAACACACCTTGTCCAGGTTACTTTTCCTGCCTGTGGTGTGCGTGGGGTTGTATGACTCAAAACGATTCCTACTTTGTATGTGCAGAGATTCTTGGTACTACTCCTCAAACACCATTCATGGGAACAGAGATCTTTAAAAAGAAGACATTTTTTTTTAACTGAAATCTTTATTGGTACATTACATATACACATCATGATTGCATTCAACAATGAGAATTTGTACCAGTATATGACACAACTTAATTCTCATTTTTCCCATAGCCCTACTCACCCTACCACCCCCACCCACTATATACATAAACTTGATTTGCTTTCTTTTTTGTTATAATCTCGTTATGTTTTTGAGTATTTTGAGTATTTTTTATTTCACAATATGTAACATACAATTCTAGGACTCATTTACATCTTTATTTTCTCATACCAGAGAAAAGATGTGATATTTACACATCTGTGACCTATTTATTTCACTTATAAGGATATCCTCAAGGTACGTCCATTAAATATAAATGATTCAAACTTATCATTTTTTATGGCAGAATAATACTCTATTCTGTAGAAGAACCACAACTTTTTTAACCAGTCTCCCGTTGATGGACATTTGGGTTGTTTCCAAGATTTAACAATCACAAACTGAACTGCTATAGACATAGGCATACAAATATCACTGCGATATGAATCTTTTAATTCTTGTGTGTATATACCTAACAGAGCGATGGCCAGGTCAAATGGGACCTCCAATCCTAGCTTTTTGAGGAATTTCCAAACTGATCTCCACAGGGGTTGTACGAGTTTACATTCCCACCAATAGTGGAGAAGGGTTCCTTCTTCTCCGCCACCTCGTCAATGTTTGTTGCTGGCTAATTCTGAAGGCATTTCTTTATATCTTCTTTTAAAACCCATAAACGTGTTCTGGGAATCCCTACACTTCCGGTTTCTGCAATACCTAACTGCCTGAGAGAATTCTTATTTTGAGTGCACACGCCCCCCTACACACCCATTGAAGCCTACACAGTGCGTAGGGGCCTGGAGGGTTTGCTTGAAAGGTTACAGAAGAGGAAGTAGCTACTTCCTGCAGAGGGAAATGACTGCCTTTGCATCTACTGTGGCACAACCCCATGCCAAAGGGCGCCCTCTGGTGTATCTATTGAGCATTTTTCTCACTGTTAGATCTCAGGGTTTAAGAGAAACAGGAGCATTTCTCAAATAGAAGCTAAAGGGATTAACAAAAACAGAACTGAGGGATTTTCAGTCACTTGAACTCCAGCTTTGAGTATGTAGCTTACCAGTTATAGGAGGGAACTAAATAAACATGTCAAACACTTTTTTATCAAGCAATACACAAGACTCCTTTGACACTGGCATTTTTATTGGTAAGTTGAATTTTGCAAGACAAATTTGGTGCTGCTAAAACAATGAGATATTTGAAATTCCCATTCTACAAAATTCTCCTACATTGTTGCTATGTCAGAAAAGATGAGTTTAATCTCATGTTCAGTCTCAAAATGTATGGCAACAGGATAGTGTATGGAACTACTGACCTTTACTTGTTTTTAACTTGCATCATATAAGAAATATTGTTAATGTTTCTATTTGTGGAAAACTGTACTTATTTTTCAAAGTAGTTCAATAGCGGGTCATGATAATTGTAACTTTGCAAATCTTTGACAAATTTAGGGCCAAAATCAGTATTTCTCTTTTAAGAAAAGTAAACCGCGGGGCCGGCGATTTAGCTCAGTGGTTCCGGCACCTGTCTTGCAAGTGCAAGGACCCGAGTTCGATCCCCGGTAACCACACACCATATTGGGAGTGGAGACTCACGCCCAGTAGCAACCAGTACCACATACCACAGTGCCGGGCGTGGTGGGCACGCCTGTAATCCTAGCACTCAGGAGGCAAAGGCAGGAGGATTGTTGTGATATGAGTTTGAGGCTGAACCACAAAAGGGAGACTCTGTCAAAAAAAAAAAAAAAAAAAAAAAAAAGTACATTGAGACGTAGATATCTGTTTAACTACTGTAAGGTTATGAACTGGAAGATAATATCCAAAATGAAAATGGAACCAAAGTCATAAAAAATTCAATGATTTTTTTTTTCTCCTGATAGCTGTTACTTTCATATCTCAAACAGATCGGGTGAGATACACATCACGTGTATTCAGTCTTGGGAATGGAGCCCACAAAGTAAAGACTGGCTACGCATTGGAACAAATGTATTCAGGCTGAATTAGAGACCTTGACAGGTAAGTATAAAATGTGAGACAATGCAAGGCCAATCAATTAAAAAGGATTTCAGGTTCAAGAGAATTCCATGGTGTCAAGATGAGCAGGAGTTTAAAAGGTGCAATCCAGGAAAACACTGTGTAGGAAAGGAGAGACACGTGCTGTACAAGACTACTTTCTCCTTTATTGGTCCTCAGTCTGTGATAATTTGATCCCCCAATGGAGAATAAATAGTGTGATGAGGTAGTACTGGCATCTATTATTTGGAAGATAAGATGGTTGCTAAATGTGCTACAGCACACAAGGTAATACCCTATAGCAAGCAAGTATCTTATCTGAATAGTCAATAGTGCACAGGAATTAGGCTGTACTTATGGCAAACATTTGGTAAATGTGGCTTGACATGACTAAATGGGAGAAACTTAGGAAATCTTACATTTTTTTCTACCACTCTGGAATATCCTCTGATTTGTTTCCTTAGAAGGTAGTAAACTTGATGCAGTAAAAGATTTAAGAGAACTTCACATCCTTTCTTTCCTCTGCCTGCATTCATTTTATATGAAAGTAAGTTATATACATAGATGTTTTTCCTTTTTTCTTATATACAATAAGGAATATTATTTTTTACATTTATTTATTCCTTATAAAGAGAAAAAGTGAAGCTATTTGCAATGTAACTATTAGCTCCTTTATTAAAAGGGTTGGGCAATTGCATTGTATCAAATTGCAGAAATCATTTGGTACCCTAGAAGGAATATTAAATAAATATTTATTTTCGTATTTCCTCCTTGGTTTCAAACTAAAAGTATGTATACCAAGATTCAAATCAGAACTGGTTGTAGAGGAAGACAGCAGTGTATAATTAAGTAGAAATGTACAAAAACCTATGGGTGTTCTGACTGGCTTCAGTGAAAACAATTGTCTCTAGCATTGTTTGCATGGTCCTCATTTGCCAGGTAGCCCTCTGCCAGCAATTTCTTTCCTGTGGTAGAAAACAGGAATTTTTCCTTGAATATATTTTAAAAATACATTCTGTATTCTTCATATTTGTGTTGTTAAAATAGTCTAAGCACAAACAAGCTACAGAAAAGTAGCACAATGGAAGCAGGAGAGTTAGGTACACTTAGATTTACTAGAAATGACCCAGTCAGAGTTGTGCGCTTTTTTTTTTTGGAGACAGGGTCTCGCTTTGTGGTTCAGGCTGGCCCTGAGCTCAGCCTCAAACTCACATCACAATCCTCCTGCCTCTGCCTCCCGAGTGCTGGGATTACAGGCGTGAGCCACCACGCCCGGCACTGTGATGTGTGGTACTGGTTGCTGCTGGGTGTGAGTCTCCACACCCAGTATTGTTATGTGGTTACCGGGGAATCGAACCCGGGTCCTTGCACTTGCGAGACAGGCGCCGGAACCACTGAGCTAACTCCCCGGCCCGAGTTGTGCGCTTTTGATCTGTAGTTATGCTGCTCAAATTAATAGTCAGGCTTGAATACGTACATTCAAATGTAGGATATTCTCTTTTGCCACTCTTATTCAATAAAGTATTGCAAGTTTAAAAAAAAAATAGAGAAGAGAAAAAAAAAAAAAAAAAAGGACATTAAAATTGGAAAGGAAGAAGTCAAATTGTTCATTTTTCCAGATGACAGAATTTTGTATATAGCAAAACCTAAAAATCCATCAGACTCATGAAAGATAGTAAGTCTTTAAGACATTAAGTTAACATTAAATCTTCCCTGAAGTTCTCTTAAAATTTGGTGATTAATCCATCAGTTTTGAACTTGTAGAAGATGTGATCCAAACACTTTCATTACAACATTTTTAGAATTATTAACAAAATTCACCAAAATGGTAGTACACACAATAAATGCATGAAAATTAACAGTACTATATACAAAGAATTAATCCACTGATAAAGAAATCATAAAAATAATTCCATTCATATATTTTTTAAAGAAAATCCTAAATACATAGGAATTAACTACCTAAAAAGTGAAAGATCTCTATGAGAAAAACTATATTGCTTTGAAAAGAACATTGGAAAATGGAGGAACACCCCCTATTCTTGGGTAGGCAGAACTAATATTGCCAAAATGGTCATATTACCAAAAATAATGTACAGACTAAAACCAACTTCAATCAAAATATGATCAGGTTTCTTCACAAAACTACAAATAATAATTCTAAAATTTATGTGGAACCAGAGGAGAGACTAAGAATAGCCGACACAGTTCTGAGCAACAAGGGCAAAACAAGAAAAATTTCAATCTCAGTATTCAGTTTTCACTACCAAGCTATGGTAAATGAAAATGGCATGATTCTGGTGCAAAAAATAAACATAATAACAAATGAAAGAGAATAATGATGCAAAACAATCCTCTAGCTTTTGACAAAGGGGTCAATAATGTATGCTGGAGGAAAAAACATGACCTCTTTAACAAACAGTACTGTAAAAATGAGCTATCCACAAGCAGAACAGTGGATCTAGATCCATATATCTTATCCAATGCTAAAATAAAGTAAAACTATACAAAACAAACACACTATGTATCCCAGGCAGTATTTTAATTTGTAGAGATACTCTTGCCTCACTCAGCCTCTTGAGTTATAGGACCACAAATATGCACCACCAAGCCTGGGTGTAGACCATATTATAAAAACATACCTTGATTTAAAGACAAAAATACTGCATCTCTGAAAGAAAAAAAAGTGAAACCCATTGAAACATAGGAATAGACAAAGGTTTTCTGAATAGTCTCAAGTGTAGATGACATACCAAGACTCAACAAATGTGATTATATCAAATTGACAAGCTTTTGAACAGCAACAGCAACACACAGCAAAGTGAAGAGACAATGTACAGAATGAAAAAAAAATATTTTTCAGCCACTCCTTGAGGACTAATATCTAGAGATACAAAGAATTTTAAAAATTAGACTCCTATCTGCTCCAGGTCCAAGTTTAGATTTTTTTTCCCCCTCTTCTGGCAGGAGCAACCCAGAAGACCAACTCATTTGCACTTAGTTATAAGCCTCCATTCTTTTTATCAGTTTTGTATTTTGAGACAAGGTTGCTAAGTCACTAAATTGCCCAGGCTGGGCTTGAACTTGTGATCTTCCTGCCTCAGCTCCCCAGTGCTGGAATTACAGGTGTGCACCATCATGCTTGGTTTGTGTATCTTTGCATCCACACATCCCTGAAGTTACTCCATGGGGTCAGGAGACTGTTATTTATGACCTTTTTGATTTATTTTTCTTAAAGATTGCTTTGGAATTACAAAATGTCTTCCTCATTCTTTTCAGATGACCAATTTTCCCTTAGCAATTGAGCTAATATATCAGGCATGGTTTGCCAGACATAGGACATGCAAACTGCAAGGGCTTTGAGGTAGGACGATTCCAGTCAAGTTGAAGAAAATCCAAGGAGGCCAGGAGTAGTAGAGTAGAAAGAGCAAAGGGGAGAGAAGTAAGGGGGGGCATTAGTTATGTGCACCGAGGAAGTCATCTACATGTCAAAAGCCATGGGAGGAATTTGAGGTTTGTCTCTAAGAGGATTGGAAATTCTTTTAGGATTTTCATACTGACATCAAGTCTATTTTATTTAGTTTCCTCTGGCTGGCTGATGAGAAATTGAGTGCAAGTTTTCAGGCAGGAATGGAAAAGGTGTGAACAGCTGAAAGCACAGTTGTAAACTGGGTAGGAGGTAATGTGCTTAGATCAGAATGTTATCACTGGGGCAATGAGAAACAGTTCCACTAAGACAACACAGGGAAGGTATAAAACTAAGAGGATTTACTGACTAATTCCTGAGTGTCTAAAATACAGAGAGTGGGATCTAAAAGAAGGAGTTTGCTGGCACAACTAGGGAGATGACAAAGATTAGAAATTCAAAGAACAGCTAGTTTGGAGTGAGAATGGCGATTAAGAGGTCTCTATTGGATGTATTTTACTGTGATATAATCACTAAAACCCAAAAGGAAATTTCCGAGAAATAACTGAATAGATAACCTGGAGATCAAAGAAGACGTTAGAGCTGGTCACATAAATTTAAATGTTAACAACAAATATGGATCCGAAGTTGTGTAGTGGAGAATCCCACAGAAAGCAGATGCAGGAAGGAGGTCCCTGAGAGCCAAGTCCTGGACATCGTTCCCATTTGAAGACATTAAAAAGAAAAGTGTTGACTAAGTAGCAATCACTGATGCAGGAAGAAACAGGAACTCAGAGACAAAATGGAAAAATTATATTACTTTTGGTGATACATAGCAAATACGTTCATCATGAGAAGCTGTACATATCACATCAAATCTTCATCTTTTGTATTTCTCCTTCTGCTTTTTGCTCTCTCGTCTCACTCCATCTCCAATTTCTCTTCCCATTTCTACAAAGTGTATTTCAGTCAGGAGTAATCCTATTTGGGAAAATTAATTGAACAATTGGGACTATAACTGGGCCGAGCTATCCTACCTGAAGAGATGCTATGACATATGCAGACCTGAGGACTTGACTTTTCATCTTCACCTCTGGGAATGACAAAGACCCTAGTGGTCCCAGGTGTTGTGATGCAGCAGGTCAGAACTACACTAGGATCTTCATCTGTGTAATTTCCTATTGTTCTTATGTATCAAACATGCTGCTCCTTGAGTGACCTGTTATATTTTAGTCCTGAGATACCAGCTGTCTGAGTGAACGGTTACATTTGTTGCTTCTAAAGTATTGAAACTTCTGCCCTCTGAAGGACCTTGCCTGTGTGGCAATGTTCAGTCTCCCATCTTTGCTATCCAGAGCAGCATGGATTAGGCCCAAGCTCAGCTTCTTCTCTATGTCTCATTTGTGTTTATTTATTATTTTTCCTTGTACGTTGGACTCACAGGAGACTAGAACTTACTACTAAGATTCTAGTTACATTCTCTTCCCTTGTTCCCTACATATTTCCTATCATTTATTTTTAAATTATTTATTCTTTATATTTCTCACATAGGATAAACCATATTGTATATAACTTCTTGTGTCTGATTTATCAGTTAGCACTATTATCCAAAGGTAATAATGGGTAATATTATTATCCACTTTCCTACAAGTGGCCTTTTTATGACCGAGTATTATATATTTATCACATCTTATTTCTTCCTTTTTTTCATTGTTCTGAGACAGGATCTCACTAGGTACTTCCAGCTGGCACTGAACTCACTATTTATCCCAGGCAAGCCTCAAACTTACTCAAACTCCCAAATGATGGGATTAAAGGCTTATACCACCATTATATATTTCCTATATATTACATTCTCTGTGTCTCTTTATCAATTGATTGACGTTGACGCAGCTTTCATGATTTAGCTGTTGCTCACTGTACTGCTATAAACTTAGATATGGATGTTATCACTGTATTACAGTGTCTAACTTTCTGTTTAGTTTGTGTGTGTGTATGTGTGTGTGTGTGTGTGTGTGTGTGTGTGTGTGTGTGTGTATGTGTGTGTGGTACCAGAAACTGAACACAGGGACAGAGTGATATCCTCAGCCCTTTTAAATTTTTATGTTTAGACAGCAGTATGCTAAGTTGTCCAGACTGGGTTTGAGCTTGCAACACTTTTACCTCGGCCTCCCAGAGTGCTGACATTATAGAAATACAACACTATATCTGGCTGTCATGATAACATATTATCTCTTAGATTCAAGATAATGAATTCCTTTGGGAAAAAAAAAACCCTCGTATTTCTCTGTTTTACAATACTTTGGTTCACAAATGCTTCTATTCACAAATGATTTGGTTCTCAAACAAAAGTGCTAGCAAAATTTTGCTACTATTCACAAAAACAGCTGGTCAACTTCCCTACATAAACACATATATAACCATCTTCCCCAAACTTGTAAAACAAATTCAAATTCATGAACCAAGACACCACTGTTTGTGGATCATGGACCTACAATTGAAAAATCACAGATTTTGTTTCTTCTGAGCTATATTCATTTTTAAAATATTGTTAATATGTACTTTATTTATATAAAGTTTACATTCATATTTGGATGTAATAACATATGTGTAACACATTTTGATTTTGTTTTATCCTCTTTCTCCTTACCGTACACTTCTCTATCTATACATATCTAAATCCCCTTTTCCCATTTTAACTGTTGTTGTTATTAGCTTTTGTGATGTATCTCTTTTGTAAAGATACACAGAATGTATATAGCTGGATAAAATGTAAGTTCTGGTTTTAGTTATTTGACGAATATCCATATTGATTTCTTTTAATAGTTTAAATTCTTACCAAGAATATAAAATTGTTCCTTTTTTCCTAAAACCTCACAAGCATTTGCTGTTGTTGTTGTTGTTGTTGTTGTTGTTGTTGTTGTTGTTGTTGTTGTTTTTGGTCTGAATCATGGTCCTTCATTCTGGAACACAGTAGAATGTCAATGTTGTTTGTATTTTTGTTTATCTGATAATCAAAGTTGTTGAATAGATTTGGTACATATAGGCTCATGAGGCTTCTTTTAAAGTGCCTATTCACTTCAATTGCCCATTTGTTTCATGGAGTTTTTTATAAGAGGATTACTTTTTTGAGTTATTTATGTATTTTAGTGAATTTGTCCTCTGTCCAAAGAATAGCTCAAATAATTATATTGAAAGATATCAGAAAATTCAAAGACATACCCTGCTCTTGGGAAGGAAAAACCAAAATTGTCAAAATGGCTATACTCACATAATTGCTATATAGATTCAGCAATTGAAATTGAAATCCCAGCAGCATACTTCACAGAGCTAAAGAAAAACAATCCAAAAATTCATCTGGAGCCACAAAAGACCTAGAATAGTGAAAGTCGTTCTAAGCAGCAAGTACATGGTAGGGAGGGTATTATGATCCCCAAATTGAAACTGTACTACAAAGCCACTGCGATAAAACCTGCATGGTACTGGCAAAGTAACAGACCTCAGGATTGGAAGATTGAGAAACAACTCCAAATACACTGAGTCACCTCAGTTTTGACAAAGGAGCCAAAAATCCTCAATGAAGGAAACATAGCCTCTTTAACAAATGGTGCTGGAAAAATTGGACTTTATTTTGCCAAAGACTGAAGCCAGACCTATTTCTTCCAATGTGAACCAAGCTAAAATCAAAGTGGAAAAGAGACCTAAACATTAAAACAGAAACACTAACCCTGCTGCAAATAGATTAAGTAAAACTCTTGAAGACATTGGCTTAGGGAAAGACTTGATGAACAAAACCTCTACAGCGTGAGAACTGGCAGAAGAAATCAACAAATGGAACCTCATCCTATTGAGAAGTCTCTGCACAACAAAGGAGACCACCAAAAGAGCAAAAAAGCAACCAACAATACAAGAAAGAATCCTTATCACCTGTTTCTTGGACAAAAAGGCTACTATCTAGAACATATAAAGAGCTTAAAAAATCAGCCCACCCAAATTTAAAGACCTAATTCAAAAATAGGTATCTGAAATGAACAGATATTTTTCAGAGGAAGAAGTAAGAGCAGCTAAGAAGCTTATGAAGAAATGCTCAACATCACTGGTTATTTGAGAGTTTCAGATGAATACAGCCCTGAGATTTAATCTCACTCCACAAAGAATGGCTGCTGTCTCAGAATTAGCCTGCAACCAATGCTGGTGAGGCCACAGGGAGAAAGGAACTCTTGTCCACTGTTGGTGGGAGTGTAGACTGGTAGATATTCCCAACACTGAACTTTCTTTTCATGGAACATGTAATAAAAACGTGTGTGCAGAGGTCAGGGATGGCTAAAGATTTGAGAATATGAATTCTTTGCTTCATCAACTCTGTTTGGTATAATTCATCTTGATAATTACATAACTTCTGCTGAGTTCGGAGCTACTGCACAAAATGCCTCCCTTAATGATCAGCAGTTCACATAGCTAAACAGAGAAGTCAGCATTCCTTTGAAGGATAAGTCCTAAGTAATGATTAGCATATCTATTTCAGCTTGTAATTTTTACTGACTCTTATGTATAATCATAATTATTCTATTACTCATGTTGACCTTTCAAGAGAACCTTCATAGCAAAATCATTCCTTTGAAGAGAAGTCTTTTATTATCTATCTTATTTTCCTTACCAACATCAAAATTACTGTCGCCGACTACTTATTGTAACATAAACATTTATTAGGCTATTATTTGATTCATGTAAAGAACACATGTTATACGTGTTTATGATTCATAACTTGTGTTTGTAATACATTATACATGTTAATGATTCATCAATCTGCAGCCAAGTGTTTTGTAGATTAGTGATCAAAAATATCTGTTTGGTTTATTAGAATATGAATGATACTTCCAGAAAAATAATCCCACACAAAGAAGCTAACCTGACACAGGAAGCTAACAGTTCCCTTTTATAAGCTGCTGTCTAATTATAGTAACTTTCACATATTATGTTAGTTGATTTACTTCTTATACTAATGTGAAGTGGCTCTCACCGTTGCTCTGTTCTGTGAATGAAGAGATGAAATTTGGAGTTTAGAAACTTCCTTAAAATCACACAGGGATGAAATTTGTACTTGGATTTACTAAATCCAAGTTCTGCTCTGTCTGTCAATATTCAGGTTAGCCTGGGGTTGAAAGAGCTTTCATACAACAAATGAGCACTTTCATAATTTATAGTTTAGGAAGAAGCACGTGACAACATCTTATAGGAGAATGGGAGAGCAGATCTGGAAAATAAGCAGCTGTTGTTTCCTAAACTCTGAATAATACATTTTTGTCCCCTCACCCCACAAGGCCCACTCTGCCGAAGCACACTACTGACTGCCTAATTCCCAGTCCAATGACTGTCCTTTCTTTAAGTAGCATTTAGCGTTAGGTACCATTTCTTGTGTACAACTAGTATTAACTGATGGAGGCCATTCACATAAATTTAGATTTTTCAAAATATCGAGAAGTTTTAAAATATGTCCCCTTTTTCTCACTACACACATGTTAATATGAGGTTTGGTTCCTCAGAACAACAAAATGTGAACCCCATATCCGTACCTGCATTCTTTATCTTTCAAGTAAACAGATTTAATGTGTTTCCCTCTTTACATATTTTCTTAATTTACAGCGTTTAGTGGTCACTGTGATATTTAGTTTCTCCTATGTAATATGAAATATTAGGTAACGTAGAGCCTGGAAAACGCAATTTTACATTTAAAATATGATGATCCATTGTTTTAAAAAAGCATATAATGGTCAGAAAAAGTTAAGTATGTAAGTTTATTGATTATACTTTATGGATATCAGAAAGAAATTAAAATTCTTGAAAGAAAACACTCAGATGTTTTCTGTGTCTTTTTAATTAAATAAATTATGAGAAACAAAACTGAACTGTCATGACAATGAGAAAAGATGAAATTAGGAAAACAAAGTTATTTTCATATAACATAACTCATCTATAAACACTTTGTGAAAAAAAAATGCTTTCATTAAGGCCCAGCAGTTTTTGTGGTATCACAGGTAGAATGAGGTTAAATGCTTCCCAGTAATTCTCTGAATAGGAATTGTATATGATAAGTGGTCTGTAGCCTTTCTCAATATAATCAGAAAATGCTCCGACCTCTGACTTGTCACATACATGTGTTCCCAGAAACTCTTCTAAACACCTTATCATCTCCTAGAGTTTCCTGGATCAGAGTTGTAAATTGCAGAGCCAGATCCTTGCAAAGGCCTCCAAGTGGACAACTTCCCTCTCATAGCACCTCTTTCACATATATCTGCCACATCAGAGGTGAAAAGAGATTTTGTGGGATTCAAATATCTTACAAATATTTCTGAACACTTCAGGTTATCCCCTGTAGCGTTAGGAAAATGCTTACATTTTTTTCCTCCTCCCTGTTTCCCCTCCTTAAACTGAAATTTCCTTTGTTATTTCATTTGAATACTAATCTCCTGCCATATTAGACTTCTTGCACTTAGCTAATCCTTCTTTGTTCTTCATCGTCTTTGCATTTGCTCTTCTTTTTATCTAAACAGTTATGTTGTTCTAGTGAAGGATTTCTTGGTCGCAGTGCTACTAGCTCATTTGACATTTTGTGTATTTATTCTTTTGTAAGAGGTATTCAGGGACTGAAGGTTGCTCAGCAGTAACCCTATTCCATTCCTATCAGGTCATGCTTTGGTCTTATTGAGAACCACTGATATGATGAAAACTAAGATGTCTTTCAGAAACGAGTCAAACATGACCTCCTCAGAGAAGATTTCATTCCAGAGAAGTCCCCTTCCAGTAAATCTATTCATTTCTTTACACTCCACCATATACTAAACAGAACTCTTTTGTAATTGTTATGTGTCCACATACTATGTATTTGTCAGCCAGAGCTGACCGTCTGTGTTGGGCTATTATTCTGGTGTGCATTACTTTCCAACTCCACACTCAGCAACATAACACTGTTTGTTTGAAATCAATCATTAGGACAATGTTTATACTATGGGAACAATGGAGGATACTGTAAATCAGGGTTCTTTTGTCTTCTACAGAGAGTTCTTTATTAAACACTTTTATTACATCCCATGCTGTTCTCTGGCAGTAGGAATACATGGGAAAAGGAAGATAGCATGTCATCTAACAAGGTTTACTAACTAGATTGTGAATTCCTCAATGAAAAGATTACTTTCTTCTCAATTTTTTATACTAGTAGTGGCACAGTGATTAATTCATAGTACACATTTGAAAAAAGTGAATAAAAATTGTACTTGAAAATATTTGATTTACATATGTTAAATCCCTTCCAGTACTTTCTTGAATGATATTTTTGCTTTTGTTTACTCTGAGACTAAACCACATGAAACGGAAGGATGTTCTATTGGTTATTTCTAGAATGTAACTTTTTTTTTTTATTATCTTTCTTGGTACATTAAATATACACATCATGATTGCACTCCATAATGGGGATTTGTACCAGTATAAGACACAACTTAATTCTCATTTTTTCCCATAGCCCCACCCACCCTACCACCCCCCCATATATATAAAATTTGTTTCCTTACTTTTTTGTTACTAGATTTCTCAAATTCAGTCATTTTGCAAAGAAATTATGACAAGCTAAAGAAAATTTTCAAGTTTCATTATGACTATTTTGAGCTTAACAAAAGTGCTTTCTGTAATTTCTTATGATTACAATGACCATTCCATTCAGCAAAGGCTCTGGTAAATTTAATCTTCCTCTTCCATTCTCCTAACAATTACTCTTTACTGCATATATTTGTCTCATTTATTTTCTTCTTTTCTTTCTTTTTACTTACTCTTTGGCAATTCAGGAATTTGCATCTGCACTATGTATTGCCTTTTAAAGTATTTTTTATTAGAACATAAAATTAGCACATCTTTAGACTGCTGATCACCCTTCAAAGAGATAACTGAAAAAAATAAAGTTTAGTTTCAGAACCTTAGCCATATTTGTTGTTATTTCATTTAAAATACCTAAAACAAAACGACCATTTATACTACAAGTAGATACTGAGTAAAGAACTGGAATTTTTCAATTCTGTATTTATTTCAAATATATGTCGGTTTACTACAAATAACAAAGCATTTTGCTTAAAATTAAGACAGTGTAAGAAAGTGTAATGTGCATATAACATATGCAGAACTATGTTCATATTATGAACATTTAGGGTCAGTGTGATGTGGGCACTCAGAAATCACCTTGGATTTGGAGAACTCGATGTATGAGTGAGTTAATGCACAACTTGATATTTTTCCTGCATGAAGACACAGAAAACTACCACCAATCCTTTCTGAGTTGTTTATGGACACCTTTTACTTTATATAAACCAATGTAAGCACAATTAAATTTTTCCAAAAATCACAACATACTATAAAATTTTTGTAACAATTGTCATGCTCTAAGAGTTGGCAAAGTCCTAAGAGTTTCAACATTTCTGAAAAGCCTAAGTCTCAAGTCTCCTCTGAGATTCAAGGCAAACTTTGGCTGTGAGCCCCTGTATAAATGAAAAGAAAGTTAAATACTTCCAACATCCAAAAGCACAAGATAGACATTTCTATTCCAAAAGTTAGGAACAAAGGGATTCAAAGGAATGGGACCAAAGTAAGTCAAAATTCAGCAAATCCTGCAGTTCCATCCAAGGCAATCTGTAGCGAGTTATGAACTCCAAAGGGCTTAGGTGGCTTCACTCCATGGCACTTCTGCTGGCTGTGGCTCCCACAACTTCATTCTGGATTCAGCTTTACTATCTCCCTAAAGTTTTCCTTGGATGGTCCATGTTCCCGGCTTCCTCAAACTTGTAGGGCCTCACCTTCACCTTTGGTCTCACCCTCACATTTTCTCATGCTGCTCACCCAGAGGCACACTTCCTGGCCTTTCTGAAGTCCGCGTGGAAGTCTTCCTGATCTCACAACTCTTGTGTTCTACAGGCACCTAAAATCATTCCCGCATGCATGATGCCAAGGTCTGCTGCCAATGGGAGCTGTAGCCAGGCGTCCTTTTCCCTTGACTGTCGGGATTCAGTGCCTATGAACAAAATCCTGAGGAACTACTTCCTTGAGCCATGATTTTGGAAAAACTTTCCTAGGTCACTGATGCTGTGGGACATAATACTTTCTTCTCAAAAGAAATCTTTCACATTTACAATTCTGAGTCCACAAAGAGAGAAGTCCTGCTGTTTCCTGGGATGCTCTCAGACCGCCTTTCCTATTTTTCTGTTTCTTCTCAGCACTCAAGAGCTTCTCTACTCTGTGACTGCAGTTCCCAGCTTTATTGGAGCTTCCCTTCTGACCAAACTCAAAACTGTTTAAATCATTCTGATGGGTCTCTTGCTCTTGATTCTCTGTGTAGAACTGGCTAAAAGCTATCAACAGTAGCCATGTTACTGCTCCAACGTTCAACTGCCTTGAAACTTCTTATGCAAGGTTAAATAATCTACCCCTCATCTCACACTCAGGTAAAGTGACTGGACATGAACAAAATAAAGACAAACTTTCTGTCAAGCCATTACACATACTATCTAGTGTTCAGCAGCCTGTGCAGTTCTTCCTGGCAGAAACCTAGCTGACTTCTCCAAATCTTTCCTAATTCTTCCCCTTCCCACAAGTCAGTTTCAAAAGCTCTTGTGCCACATGACCAGGTAATGTAATTGCAAATACCCCACTTATGGTACCAAATTTCTGTGTTAGCTACTTTCTTTTCATTGCTGACACAAAATATTTAACATCAAATTGAAAAGGAAGGGGTTTATTTGGATTACAGTTGATAGAGGTTTCAGTCCATAATTGGCTGGTTCCAAAGCAGAGATAGCAAACAAAGCAGCAAGATAATGCAAGAGAGAGATATATCAGTTTTGCTGTGTCTTTCTGCCTCTTTTATCCCATTCAGACTATTGGGACTAGGGCAGTGTTAAACCATTCACTCAGGTGTAGAGGTTTGGTAATCACACAGCCTTAATCTCCACATCACACATTCCGGATTCAGCTACCTCTGACCAAATGAAGCTTTAGGGGGACATCCAGATCCAAACTACAACATAAGCTTATACCAGGTTACAGTATTTCCTACTGATTCCAAAGTTTTGGAAATGTAGAAGACCAGTCTTTCTTATAAAGGATCATATAGCTAGGATTTAGCCTATAGAACTCACAATATGTATCAGTAACATTTTTATTGAAATATATATATATACGTATTTCAATATATAATATATGAATATATATATATATATTCATAGGTTGTATACTATTACACTCAGTAACATATCACAACTCACTGAGTAATTCTAGAATATTTACTTTTATATCTTCACTGTATTCAGAAGGGAGTCTTCTTTAGATTTTTTTTTTTTTGGTATTCATTGTTAAGGTAAATGGAAAATATAGTATTTAGATGAGGTTGTCAAGAAAAAATGAAGATAATACAGTAAAATCTTTGAGATATAAAAATATATTAATTGATTTTCTCATGGTTATGGCATAGTTTTTGAACAGTATAATCTTTTTTAAATTTCTAAAGTCAAAATGTTGTGACTAACCAACCCTAAAGAATTATGACAGAATATGACTACTAGAAAGCAGCCCTAGAATGAAGATCATAAAAGGAAAGGAAATGAATCACCGAAAGCCAGTAAAACTTTGTGATACTGTGAGTGATAGTGCTAGACTTACTATTCTCCTTTTAGATTTCTCCAGATAGCAAATTGATAAACAAAAATAGCTCACATATAGGTTCTTAAGATGAATCCTGTTTTCTGCATTAACTTTTTCTTTTCATTGGAATAAAACCTTAAAATTATCATATCTTATTTTACAAAGATTTTCCAAAATACTAATTCTTAAGCTTTGCATAGAAGACCTGAGGTACAGTGAGATATATGTTTTCTGAGATTGGAGGGAGTTTTACATTAACACTTCTTAAATTTTTTACAAAAGTTCTTTATTGCTGACCTAGAAGACAATGTATAAATATATAAATTCATTTAGGGACATCCAAGTTGTAGGATGGATTAATTTCAGACATGAACAGACTCTCACTTAGAATTAATTTATGCTTTAATCATTAAACTAAATCACAGATGTTACGCATAATATTGATTCCTCAGCTAAAGCATCAAGGTTCCCAAATAAATCTCACTTGAGGTATTATAGATGGCTTTACTGAAGGCTGATTGCATTGACAATGACTTTCATTCACACTTTATACAATTAAGCATAGAGAAAGATATGAAGAGTATTAATGTGTGTTTACCTGGCTTACTAAGAAGAGTGGTGTATACACACCAATAATGCACATTACACTTTGACATACAAAAGCTGTGGCTGTCTCTTCATAGTTGAAAAATGACGTTTTCAGGACATGGATTAAACATAGATCTTGTGGGTAAAAACAATCCAAAGTCCACAGCAGCTATGAATGCTACATTAAAGTAATCCCCAGTAGAAAACAAGCAATAAAACAAGTCAAAGGTGGAAGAACTTTGGTGAATACAACCAGAGTGAAGTCATACCATATGGCCTATAAAAATAAAACAGTTGGAAGGAAAATAAAACAATTGCAGAACTCCTGTTTGAGAAAATTTCAATTAAATGAGTTTTCCTTCTACAAAGTTGTGGTAGCTAGGCTCATTTTGATTCACATCAGCAGTGGCTCATAAGCTGTTGGTTTTACTTTGAACTTAATATCTTCCATTACTTAGATTTAGGCATCTTGAATATAAATGGTATAGTCCTGAAGGTCCAGGAGCACAAGCAGTTACAATTCATTTTATAAATACTCCTAAGTATTTTGAGGGCCCTTCCACCCAGGTGAGGTAGGAATTCACCATCTGCTTTGAAACCCCATAAGGAGTCAAAAATCACATGTAGTTGACTTACATAATTCTCCCAAGGAAAAGTGGAGGCCTGGGTCACTGAATGTCAAAGATATGAAGAGTATTAATGTGTGTTTACCTGGCTTACTAAGAAGAGTGGTGTATACACACCAATAATGCACATTACACTTTGACATACAAAAGCTGTATGTATGCTGTATGTATGCTGTATGTGACTAACCAACCCTAAAGAATTATGACAGAATATGACTACTAGAAAGCATAGTTGAATGCAGAATCAGCAGTGCTGAGAGGAGGTTTGAAGGCAAATGACTGCACAGTTCTGACGCCAACAGTCTGGGAAGTAGGCAGTGATTTCAAAGAAGCATTTGTATATGTTATTTGTTAAAACCAAACCTTCAGGAGAATAACAATTTCCTTCCTAAATTAACTTTCCTTATACCTACATGTTAAAGAGAACAGCAGTCATAGAAGTGATGATTCTGAACTGTCATTTAAACTCTTGCACGAAAAAATGGAATGACGACAATGTACTAAATTGGCACTGTCATACTGCCCCACCCCATGTAAATGTGTATATGTACATGCATCCATATACACTATATCAAATTGTACAATTTAATTAAAAAAACTATCCAGAATAAAATTAATAAACCAACTATGTCCACCACATCACTAGAGAAATAGCAGTTGACTCCTTACCTGATCTTGTTAAGGGATCCAGATTAAAAAACAAAACAACAACAACAACAACAACCAAAAAACCCTCAGAATTTAAAACATCAGGAATGTTCCTAAGGAAAAACAGCAAATGAGGATTTGAGTTGTTTCTATATTGTGAAATAAGGAGAAAATGTTCAAGGGAGAAAGAGAACTAGGGAGGAGAGGTGGGGGAAAGGAAAGAAAAAAATCATATGAGAAAAAAAGGAAAAGAGTAACAAAGTTTGTGTAAAGGGGGAGGGGTGCTGGGGTTGAGGGGGGAGTAGGGGGTGAGCAAACTATAAGAAACAAGATATCTCATGAGCACGTACCAGATCCCAGTGATGAATGTCATCATATTGTACACCTAAAATGTGCCAATAAATTTAAAATAATAATATCAGGAAAAAGGAAAAATAGCAAGTGAACAAATATTTTTTAAAGAAAAACCTATGAAAATATAATAAGGAAGGCATAAATCTCTGTTTTAGGGAGCAAAACAATTTATTTTCCTGTCCCACCCCAACAAGGTGTAGTCTTCACTCATATTTCCACATTGAAGAACACAAGACTCATCTGTTTTGCTGCAGTTTGAAGAGCCTTCTTCCAGGGAGGATTAGACTGTGAGCATTACTTTTCCTTCCCAGCAACTTACTGCTAAAACCAAGCCTTGAGTGAGGGTAAGAAGTGAGAGAGTGTCTTCAGCTGCTCAGTTCCCACTCAGGGAGTGGAACAAAGTTCTTTGGTTGTGGGAAGCTAAGATCATGGGTCCTGACCACTCTTCTCCTGGATTGAAGGCAAGATCAACACACACGGAAGCAAATCCAGAGGATCTCAAGATGATTTCCTGAGGCCACTCTCTACCCAACACTCAGCTGTGAGAGTTGGGATGTCTGTTAGAGAGAAGTTTGTCCTGTTGCCACCCACCAATCCTAAGTGTAGGGGCAAGAAGTAGATGAGCACGTCAAAAACTAGATATTACCGCATCTTAAATGCATTGACTTTGTCGCAACCATGTTTTATACACGTTCAAGATTAAGGGAGCTCTGTTCAACAGCTTAAGATCCAGGGATATTATGGTGAGAGAAAAAGTTCCAAGATGCAGTCTAAATTGTACGCAGCCTAATTTGCAATGGAGAATTACGGAATTAGATAGCTGGGACGCTCCACCCTGGAGTAAAATAAAACCAAATAAATAAATAAATTGAAAACTGACTTCAAAAATATCCTTCAAAGGAGATTTGATTATTTTGTAGAATAATTTATGTTTCAGGGCAGTGTGGACAATAGAGAAATCACCAAGCAACTAGTGAAGTTAGTATGAAAGCCACGAGGCAAAAAGAAAATAGAGGGCCATCAAATGCTCTGTCATTCAAGAGTGACTTTGAGCAAACCCACAGCTGTGCCTTTTAAAGGAGAAACTCAGGGGATGGTTGGACCTCACTAAAAAGATTTGGCTAGGCACTATGTTAAAAAACAAGCAACTAGGGGCCGGGGAGTTAGCTCAGTGGTTCCGGCGCCTATCTCGCAAGCGCAAGGACCCGGGTTCGATTCCCCGGTAACCACATAACAATACTGGGTGTGGAGACCCAGCAGCAACCAGTACCACATACCACATACCACAGTGCCGGGTGTGGTGGCTCATGCCTGTAATCCCAGCACTCGGGAGGCAGAGGCAGGAGGATTGCTGTGATGTGAGTTTGAGGCTGAGCTCAGGGCCAGCCTAAACTCCAAAGCAAGACCCTGT
>PVIR01012268.1:0-25895 GCA_004026965.1 Petromus typicus
GTGTGTGTGTGTGTGTGTGTGTGTGTTGATTTTTGTTTTGTTTTGTTCTTGGTTCTACTCATGCTTCTCACCCTTCCTTGTTTGGTAGGAGCTGAAGCTGTACGGATCTTTCTTTTGTTCCCCCAATCCTCTTCTAGAAAAACAGCCCTTCAGTGTAATAAGTGAGTCTAGACAAAGAGAATTAAAGTAATTAGTAGAAAGCGTACAAATGTGCTGCGTAGGAGGCCCTGTCATTACAGACCCTCACCCAGGCTCCTGCGGTTTGGTATGTGTACAGAATGATAGTTCTGGTTTTCCTCTCTGTAGAAAGGAATAAAATAATACTGGGTTGCAATTAGAGACATAACTGCTATTTAGTCAGGGGCATAGGAACAGGGTGGCTGTCCGCTCTGCCAAGCCGGTGTCATAAGACAAAATCCCAGCACATCGCAAGGGATCCTGAGGCATCTGAGTTACCACAGCCCTCGTCCTCAATAAGAGCCCAAGACTAGCAATTAGAATGCAGACAGAACAAATATTTACATTTCAAGAAGACAAAAGAGAAGGCATCAACAGCAGAATGAATCAAAAGCCACAGGCTCTCAGATGTGGGTAAGCAAAGTGTCACTGTCAGTGTGAAGCAGCAAAGCAGAGCTGGTTTCCAGTATTTGCAATTCAGAGATCTAGCTTACTGGAAAATTTGCAGTAACATTGTAGTTTCAAACTCTCCACTTCATACGTGTTACACAGAGTTGAACAGAAGGAGCCAGTTGCCCTTTACCTTTTTCCACCCTCCAAAGCCTGCTATTAGTTCCAAGTCTTTTCTCTCCTTTGTGTGTAGGGAGTGTGTACTCCAGAGTCTCATTTCAAAAGTCTTTCAAACTCCCGGAAGTTCTTACACAAGTTTTTAAACTATGCATCATTTGATGTATTCATTTCATGAAGGATCCCTAAGTTCTGAATAATCCGAGGAGAAAGTAAAAATCTGATATTGTAGGAAAAATTGGGCTTTTGGAAGAGATGTTAAAGAAGAGAAAGATATAGCTCCTCTCTACTCTGAAGGTAGTAGGTAGATATCTTAGTAGTAGTTGTAGTAAGTAGATAGTTTTTTTGTGAATGTTAGGAGAATAGGTCTGGAGAATGGAGACCAATCCCAAGTGATTATGCACATAGAAAACAGAAGTATTACAACAGGAAGACCCTAAGTTGGCCATTGTAATCGGAGTCAGGCATTTAGCTTTGACCCATCTGACATTCATCAGGCTTTTCTAAGGACACCAGAGGGACTGGTGAATAAATCTAGAATGACTAGCAGCACCTGGCTAGTGAGGAGAGGAAAAGAGTTCAGTGCACATGGCTGGGCTTTCTCATGGCAAATGATGCTAACTTTCCCCTTTAGAATTTCTCTAATTCTGAAATCTATAAGCACAAGATGGTGTTTCTGCCCCTGCTGATCTATATCAAGCCCTCGTGGATGTGTGCCATGTGCTTGGCATTGGTACTTGGGAAAGTGACTTGGCTGCTAGTGATCTGATATTGCTATTTCATTTCTAAAACGCAGCATCTAAAATGGTTCATTGGAACAGCGATGTTTTGGAGTATTTTGAGCCACTGAGCCAAGTTTGGGGTTTGTTTTGGAGAGACACACCCATAATATTTTGCTCAATTAAAAGTTTTGTGAATGGCTAATATTAATTGAATACATTCATTCTACAAAAAACATTTTAAAAGGTTTTCCTTGTCTTTAATACAAATGTAGGCAAGGAAATCATTGGATAAGTCCATGTTTTAAAAAAACTGGGGAGCACTGAGGTTTTAGTTCAGTGTCAATGTGTCTACCCTGCAAGTGCAAGGTCATGAGTTCGATCTCCAGCACCATAAAAAAATAATTAAAAATAAATAAATTTTTTAAAAATTTCAGGTTACCAAAGCTAAGGAAAATATTTGGTGTTAGTTTCACTTAAAGACATTGGCACTGTGAGGGGAGCAATGACTAATGAAAGAGCTGAGAAGAGACATTTTCAAAGTGTTTGAGTGTGAAGAAAAAGTCATAAGAAACAGCATTTTAAAAATGCATCCCCACTAATCCTCTGAATGTTTTAGGGTGGTTCATAGACAATAAGAGTAAATATGAAGGTCAATATGTCAAAGAAATCTTACTCTCCAAACAGTCTTACTTGACCTTGTTCCTCTACTTGTTGCCTTACACTACTTTGAATTCCGCTATTTTGAGCACATGAAATATATTGAGGTTGAATGTTTCTTTAGTTTTAATTAAACAAAGTGCTTCTTTTTATAGGGAGTTGGTATTCTGTTGGTGGCACCAGGGTCCAATGTTTAAACAAACTTCTATAGAATATTCTGAAAAGCATTCATTAAGTCATGAGTATTTTGGAGGATCTATATCACTGACAATTTCTATTTTCACTATAGAGCAGTACACTCTCATTTTTTTTTTTTTATTAAGTGGGCCATTTCACTCTCTGTGTTCTTTTGGGAGACAGCTTACTAGTACAGAGAAGCTTGGATACCTCATCTTTACAGTGGGTCTCTTTCTGCAATCAGCTTTTCCTTACTTTTCAGAGGATGGACTAGCTAACTTGTCCAACATGTTCTTTCCTTCCTGTATTCATGCTCCCCCTATTTTCTTCATCTATTTCCTTTTCTTTTGTCTTCCTCTCAATGATTAAGTAAATTACCATTGCTTGCATTTTAAATTTAAATTTTAAAAAAGAAAAGAAGGAAAGGAACGGGGACAATAAAAAGGAAGAGAAGGAGGGAGAGAGGAAAAGATGGGAAAGAGGATGAAGGGGAGAAAAAAAGGTAGAGAAAAGGAGGAAGGCTACAACTTCTAGCTTCTGAGATTAAAATAAAGCAAACCAAAAGCCTGTGTTTACTCTGTCTCCAACTTATAACTGAAAGTGTTGTAACAAAGGGCTGTAATTGCTATAAACTGATTGGTTATTTCAGTTCTGTCTTTACTGTACTGCAGCTGTTCAATTTGTTCAGTACTCAGTGCCTTGGGGTTCTTGCTTTGCTTGGATTCTCTGGTGCTCCTTCTTCCGTACTTTTTCATCTCCTTTGACAGTCTGCTAACTTCTCCTCACCCAAAGTATCAGTTCTCCAATGCTCACCATTTGTCTCTGTTAAAATTTACCTTATTCCAGCGAAATTTTTTTCCACATGTACATAATTACAGATGACTTCCAGATTTACAATCATAGATTTTCCTTTAGGCTTCCAACCCATATTTTCAACATCTCTTGCTCTTCCATCCTAGGAAATGTCACCTTACCCTCTCCCAGACTGACAGTATCAACTGCTTATCTGTCTTTCCTACAGACTGACAGATTGACTGTTCTATCCCTGCCCATCTCCTTTAGGGTCAAAGACAAATTAACCTCTGACCAATTTAAAGTCACTGTGCACTGGGCTCCATGCCCCTTCTTTCCCATTTCATTGTACACATTACATTAGGATTTGAGATATGTGCCTGTGATGACATGTTCATATGAGCTTATAAGCTCATATGAATCAAACTTCACTTTAGACTTCTTGACAGTTTTTGCTGCTTAACTTCAGATATATACTAAACTATACTCCCACCCAAGTAAAGTTAGTGAATAAGTAAGTCAGCAACAGATGATCTCACAAAGCTACCTTCCTTTAAACCTTTTTAGTTGAGGCCCAGATTCCTATCTTCCTTCACTGTTCATTTTTCTTAAAAATATACTCTGGCTTCAGTTCCCCATATTCTTATGAATCTTTTTTTTTCTTACAACTTACCTTCTGAGACACGTGCTGGAGAGACGTTACTCTGGGACCACTTGTATCCTACATGTTTCCAAGCTCAAAGATCCCTCCGATCTTTCTGACTCTGTTCGCCCACAGCTGGACCACCTATCACTCCCCACTTCTTCCTTGAGAGTTTCTTGTTTGCAAAGAAGGCTTGAGGATGCTTTGTGTTCAATCTTTCTACCCGGAGTTTCCTGGATTGATATTTAATAAATATCCTTTGAATGCTCATTTCTCAAGGATGTCATCCTTGCTTCTCTGTTCTACTTTTTACAGTCCTTCCTCTTTTATAATTGTCCCTCTTTACAAATTCCAAGAAATGACACAGACAAAATACAAACACACAACACTAATTCTGAGGACCTAGACACAACCTGAGTTGGAATTCAGCTCTTACAGTTACTGTCACTAAGAATATAACTCTGTGTAAGTTATAAAATCCACCAGGTTTAGTTAGCTCCTTGTAATGAGAACAGTTGGTATCTGCTCAGACTATTGTCATAAGTAATAATGGAGATTAAATGTACATGAATGTAAAGAATATACTAATCATGTCCATGTGTGGTAAGTGCTCAAAATTTTATTATAATTTTTGATAATTATGTTGAACTCAATGTGTTTGGGTTATAGACTCCAAAATCCATCCTTTTCAGCTAGGCCTCCTCCTTGGCATTCCTAACTGCTGGAGGTCCTTACTCAGGCATACCACAACATACTGAAGTCAACCTGTGCCCTTTTCTTTCATTCCATGATGCGCTCATACTGCCACATTCTCTGTGTACTTCCGACCCTTTGTCTCACCCACATTCCTTATTCAGACCCTCACTGAGTTGGGTGATTGTCATAGTTTCCTAGCTGGGCTCTTCCATTACAGATTTTCTCCACCTCAATTTATCTACCATATTATTGCATCTTCCTAACTGCAGGTTTACTCTTCTCACTTCTTAGAACAAAATGCTTTTATGTCTCCTAATGAGTCTCAGAAAACTCCAAGCTACTGAGTATGACACCTGGCCATGACCTAGTCATTATTTTCCTTTTGATGCTCCCATAATAATGGCTGTTTGATCCTCAACCACTGGTGTTATCTTCCTTCTCATTATTTATGCTTCTCCTGCCACAATGATATCCCTCATTGCTCCTTTTACATTATCTAAGATCCTACTCAAGTTTACTGAGAATCTACTCAGCACCATAAGATTGCACTACTTGCACTTTCTGTTGTTGGCCATAACAAATACATTTTCCACATTTGATTCCAGTTATCTATATTTACAAATCCATTTGTTCTGCAATTATATACTATTAAAGATTTGCACCATGTCTTACTTGGCATCTATCCATCTGAACTAAAATTCATGGGCAACTCAAGAGTGACATGTTCCAGATTGAACTGAACATCTCTTTAAGTTTTCTGATCTTTCTGTAGACAAGCTGGACAAGAGTAAGCTATCCCCACCCCTGTGAAGCCATATTAAATACCCTTGAGGTACAGATAATCATATATCCTTGTCTTCACAGCCAATATCTGTTCAACCACTGAAATCCTTTCTATCCTGCCTATCAGTCCTCCAAATGGCCTTCAAATTCTGCTCCTTTTTCATGTCCCAATAGTTGATTCTACTTCAACTTTGGGGACAGGGCTACTGCAGTAGACTCTATCTTCTGACTTGAAGACAGGTCCATCTACTCCAACAGCCCACGTTGTACCACTTCATTACCCAATAGATTTGCCTATTGCATAACTACATCATGTTTAAAATTCTCGAAGGACTCCCTGGTACCCTCAGGGTAGCAATCTGTATCTTTAGTGTAGAAACTAGAGACTTCCAAATGATAGTTTTCCAGATTCATCTCCAAGTTTTTATCTTGGACTCTACTTCAGCTAGAAAAGCTTCTCCATTCTCAGAAGATAGATACCCTCAGAAGTCCCTCAAATCACCAGTGCTGTTTGTATAATGTTCTTTCTCTTTCTTAGCCTTTTCACAGTAAGCTCATTCTTTTTCTATTTTGAGGGGGAAGTACTGGGGAACTCAGGACCTTGCACTTGCAAAGCAGACACAGTGCCATGAGCTAAGACCCTGGCAGGGTCAGCTCATTTCTACTAGTTCTCAAGTGCCAGTTAAAAATTTCTGTCTTATTCCTACTGGAAGCAATTTTTATTTCTCTGAACTCTATTCCCATATCCTTCTTCTCCAAATCTATCTATTTTTGCACCTCATGACATCTACTATGTTGTATTCTAAGTGTTGCTTTTCTGGCAGTACTCCTCAATAAATCTAATTTTTTTCTGGGTGTGTTTTATGTTGTAATCTTCTCTGTATCATGGTACTGACTGTGGCATTTGGTGTCCATAAATATCTTCACAAATAGAAATGGAGAAAATTGAAAGAACGTGACTTAAAAACATCAGGGTGGTACAGTGAGTAGGGCTATGGGGAAAAAATGAGGATTAAGTTAAGAATTAAGAATTAGTTACTACTGGTTGAATAAATGAGTGAAAACAAACAGAGCTTGAAATTTAATTATTTTGAAAGTATTAAGGGAACAAATACACATCTCAAAGAAAAATACTATGTGCAGTAAACTGCCTGACCTTAGCATGACTTTGGAGATTAAGGAACCTGGTTCGGTTCCTTACTACTTTGCCTACTCACTATTTACATTTGTACAGGTGCTTAACTTCTCTCCTCATTCTTTCCTTATTTTTAATACAGAACAATGATGATGATGATGGCAAAGAATATCTGAGGTTATTCTTGCAAAGATCAATTAATATAATGTATATAAAGTGGTTATTATGGCCCTTGACATGAGGTTGGTCCCTAGTATCATTTACCACCATTTCTCTCCAAATCTGCCACATTGCTTCAAATGATATTTTCAATCACTTAGTCTTTTACTTAGAGGTCATTATATAAATTTTTTATAAGAAGAGTTAGCTTTGGAAAATTGTCATTCCATTCAAGACTCATTAATTTATAGAAATAGAAGTGACAGTACAGGTCTTTAAATCAAACCCCTCACCTTTTACATAGGGAAACAGTGTTCTAAAAGGATTAAGATCTAGGTTAGTTCATAACGATCGAGGATTAGAACCAAAATATCTAACTCAAGCTTCCATTTCTCCTCACACGGATGGAAGAAACCCACTGACAGTGAGATTTTAAGAAAATAAAGGCATGTGGATCATGGCGGGGAGCTGTGAGTCTACGGTAGGGAGTGGCAAAGATGGAGCAGGCTTGTCACACAAACACACCGATTATGCTCTTCTGTTTCTTCATTTCCTTTGTTTGGAAGGTTTTTCTTCATTTCTAAAGAAGGGAAAAAGAACTCAGTGGAAAATTATGAAATGCTATTACATGCAAACCTTATTAAAATTACAGTGAGTATAAACGCTGAGTCGAGGAGGACACGTTTCCAGGGCTGGCATGTAGTTGTGAATGTGTTTAATCTCACCTTTAACTCTGGCTTTAGCCATGTTGTCTTTCTCCTATAAGTGATCTTTCAGAAAAAATCAAAATTTTAATTCTATCAACAATTTGTTTGAGGTACCCTGATGGCCTAGGATAAAGAAATATCCATAAATAGAAATGGAGAAAATTGAAAGAACATGACTTAAAAACATCAGTGTGGTAAGGTGGGTAGGGCTATGGGAAAAAAATGAGAATTAAGTTGTGTCATTTACTGGTACAAATTCTCATTGTTGAATGCAATCATGATGTGTATGTAATGTACCAATAAAGATTTCAATTAAAAAAAACACATCAGTTTGCTCCAGAAAAAGGAGGGAAAATGTTATATGGTTGAGGATATTTCTTCCTCTTATGGGAATCTGAGCAGTAGTGTCTAAATAAATCTTCTTTGGTTAAGGGAGTTTCCCAGTTCTCTGAGTTTCTGGGTAAGAAGTTCAGTTATCCCAACTATTTGTCACCAAATCTGATTGAAGATTTAGCAGAATAAAATATAATCCTTAATAAAACGGCTCCAAGATGTCTGTGTATATGATTGTCTATTTATGCTGTGAAATTTCTTTTCAACAGGGCGTTGTGTTTTTCCATTAAATTCATTCACTTTTTATTATTGTTCATAAGAATTTTGAGCTAGACAAAGAAAAAGACCCTTAAACTTCATGGCCCTCTTTTTGTCTGTTCCATTCAAGGCAAACTACAACAGAAAGAAGAGCATGTGACCAAGAGCTTTTTATACATGGTGATTGTATTAATTCCTGGACTGGAGGTTTATTGTTACATTAATTTTTACCTACTATGGAACATTTTCTTTCCTAAAAGAGTGATTTCACTTAAGGTTGCTCTATGTTAGAGTAGTTAGTGATGAAAATCATTATTTACAACCAAATGCAATGTTCCTCCCAGGATTGCATATTTTGTGCATTATAATTTTAAAGTGTCTTTCTTCTTATGCCATGTGATCTATTTGATCTTGACATGAATAGAGTATTATATTTGAATGTTGACAGCTAGGTGTATAGAAGTATGTGGAGAGCAGTGTGTGTGTGTGTGTGTGTGTGTGTGTGTGTGTGTGTGTGTGTGCCAAAGATTATCAGAGAATTTAGAATGGGAAAGAGTCTCAGAAATCTCATCTTGTTTGGCAGGTCTCAGAGTATGACCTTGCCTTGTAACACCAGTCTTTTCCATTGTCTGTGAACTCAGGAAATTCTGCACACTATAACTCTCTTTTAAAGACTCACATATCACATTAGTCACACTTGAGTCTTTCAGAAAAGAAGTTTCTATAGCTCTGTTTAACCCTGCCTGACTTAATTTATTTGGTTACAGAATTCTTTACTATGCCATGAAACTAGCATACGGAGATTCTTGCTTTAGGAAATACTGAGCTACTTATTCTTTTCTTGAGAAAGTTGGGACCCAAGGAAGTTATCAAATGGCCCAGCCGTATCTGGAACGAGACCTTGGTTTCTGACTTCAAGTCCAGTATTTCTTGCATTGACTGAAAATGAATTACTATTTAAAGGTCACCTGTGTCCAAAGACTATCTTTCAGAATTCTCAAATAGTGAAACTAACCTTGTGTGTGCTTATTAAAGAAGTTATTCTTACCCCAGAAACAACAGTAGTGTCAGTGATTGGCAGTGTATGCAAATAAAACTGGGAAAGGCTACAGAACCAAGACACCACTTTCCTAAATCATGAAATATATCATTGTAAGACTTTCTGATAATGCTTGAATTTCATAACGAATGCTGTTTTGACCAGGTTTAAGTTGTTTCTATTCTTTATTTTCAAAATTTGCCTGAGACATCTCTTTGCTTATTACATTGAATAATAGATGTGTCATGCACACAGTACACTATCTTGCTGGAGGAGAGGACCCTCCATGAGTTATTCTGCTGGGTACTCATTTCTTCAGAGATGGTTGGGTCTTTCCTCACCCAGAGCCATAAAAACAATATGGGAAGCAGCTGTTAAATGAATTGCTACTTTCCAGCAACCTATATCTTGTCATTTCCTAAATTTTTTGATGCAAATGTGCAGTCACCACTTTAGTGAGCTTTACAAGAAAAAAACCCATAATCATTGTCAACTTCTAAGAAGAAAATCCTATCTTGTGGTTCAACTGAGTCTAGCAAGGGGCTCAAGATCAAGTACAGCGACACCACGGGTCTCATGTTTTTGTCTTGTCGGCCTGACCAGAGTCGTGCAGCATTCCAGCTCAGCACCCTGGCTGCCCACTGACTGAGAGCCTCAAGTGTCATGCCCTTATTGGAAACAGTCAGATAATAAGGCAAACTCAATCCAAACATTTTGATCATGTTTTACCTTAAGGAAACTTTGGCTGCTGGATATAGGGGTCCATCAAATGCTTCTTTCAGGGAAGTCTCAAGAGCCCTTTCCTGGGGATGCAACAGACAGAGATGGAAAATAATTCAGGTTAAATGATTCTTCTTGATGTGGCTTTGGCGATGCTTGATGCTAAATCTAACGCTTGACTTGGATAGAAAGAGCTGTTCTAAGGCTAGAAAGTCATAAAACCCCAACAGGCAGGCTGTTTATCATTTCCCTGGCAAGGCGTTGGTAGTGCTGGAGTCAGAAGCCAGAACACTTGGATGTGCACAAAGAGGGACTGGCGAGATTCTTTTGCAAGCAAAAAATTTGTCTCAGTCACTCACTAAACATACAAAACCCTTGGCACCAATTATTAAGTTAACTTATTTAATGAAGTTAACATGGTCATGTAGCACTTCGGTTTAGACAAAGTAAATGGTTTAACCCATTCCTAAAATACTTCCATTTCGATCCAGATATAACTTTCTCCTTATAGAAAGTGATTTTAAAAATATTATTAACTGAAAACAGGCAAATAAAGAATGATGGACTGGGCAGTATCATAGCTATTTGGGATTTAGAATATATTGATTAAAGAAGTATTAATGAGCAACTACTTTTGCATAGTAAAATCTAAACCCAGAAATTTCAAATTCTCATAGGAAATCTCATCAGTTTAAAGGCAAGTATAACCTTTTGAGTAAAATGTTACAATCATCCAGCTATTTCAATGGGATTTAAACTTCTACAAGTCACTCTCTCCTCAAATATAACTAAAGTGTACGGGGCTTGCTATATTTCCTTTCTAGAGATACATGAAACAGTCTGTGTGAAGATGTGATCACAGTATCAGACACCTAACTACTACAAATGCATTTTCTTTATCCAAGTTTTCTGTATCTCTCTGAAGAATTTTCTCAGGATTTTCTATCCTATTCTTGTTTTTCTTTCTAATTCCATATTCCCATGGTGCTATGAAACCAGAGTGAGGCCATGGTGATTATAGCAATTTTATATGTTACGTCATGGAGTAAGCAAAGACTGGAAGTTCACTTTTGAGCTTTTGCTTTTGTCTCACATCCTAGCGACACTGTGCTCTTAATCAAAGAACTGGAGACTTAATGTATTTATCTAAGAAATAGGTGTAACGGTTTCAAATTTTTGTACTGTGATGAAGACTAGAGATCACGGATTTTATTCTGTAACTGTAAAAGAGATACTGAAGAAGTGACAGTTCATTTCAGCTGAATTTCTCCTCTTTCTTGCTCTTATTCCTGCCTATGTTGTTGCTTTTCTTCCCCAGAGCTCTTAGATACACATGAACACACACAATCACGTTTTCTAGAGGAACATACTAAAATATTTCTATTTTCTCCTTTGTTTTCTTTGGTTTCCCTAAACTAGGTATTCTTAGTAAGACTTTAACACCTACACTTAAAGTAGATTCAAAAATAAAGACAAAAAAATTAATACTACTATACTTGGATGATATAAAATTGTCCTAATTACCATTGTGCAACATTAAAGACTCCCAGTAAGACTTACAAATGATTACAAGTTACAATCAGAGAGAGATATATGCTGATAAACAACTGTGCATCTTATTATACTTGTTAGGATTACATGTCCCTTCCCTTCACAAAATTAGTGGCTTTTTACATTGAACACAAAGGTAAGTGCAAAAATCCCAATACATTTATTACAGCATGTGGTGGAGATGAGTGCATTTCATCAAAGCGGTACTTTTTCCACAAAGTGGACTTAATTCCTCATTCCTGTTCATTGACTCTGCTTCTCTTCTTTTACTTCTCAACAATTCTTGAAGATTGCATTTAGTAAGTATTGCTTAGCTAGTGGAACATCAGCTAATAGGGTTAAAAGGTAACAAGATAGCTGACCCTGCTGCAGAGGCTCAAGTTTCTCACGAGCCAGTGCATTTAGGCCATCTCTTCAACTGCCCAGAAAAGTCATTTAGAAATGCAATATTTACCCTGGCAGCATCCGTTATCCCTTTTGTTTTACTGTGTACAAATATTGAAGGGCATTAACTAGAGCACAAACTTTTTTGGAATGCTGGAAGAACAATGTGCCTCTGTCTATGAGATGCTCTTGAAGGCACATCCACGTAAGCATGGAGATTTGGAATTGCCTCAAAGACAGATGGGAGTCAGAGAGTGCCTGGTAGATCAGTAATAGAATATTTAAATCAAAGTTCTCCTTGGGAGGGAGCCAAGTGAGAGAAGGAGGCAGGAGTAATCCGATCCAGGCCATGGCACTGAGGCCAGCAGCTGCAGCAAAGGCCCATTGGATTGCATGACTGGATGGGTGAGCAAGTCAGGGAGAACACGGCTTTAAAGGCTTGCTGGATTAGTGTTAAAGGCAGGGTTAAGATTGAGTTGCTTTGATTTCTGCAGAAACCAGCATGTTCAACTTGGCTTCTATTTGTAAGAAAAACCTTTAGTTTTGCAAAATTATGACCCCAAATGGCCCAGCTAATGTAGTTACTGTCATGACATGATCATAAAATTTGACTCCTAATGTTTGAGGATGAGTTGGGCACCACTCACATCTCAGAGTCTTATGAAAGAGGTGTGATAGATGAAATGTGGTCTTCCAATGATGCCCACATCCTAATCCCTAGAAACTTTGGGTGGTAAGAAGGACTTTGCAACTGTGATTAAGTTAAAGACCTTGAGATGGAAAGATTGTACTGGAATATAAATGCATGGACTCTTTGAAGAAGATAATCTTTCCTGACCATGATCAGATGGAATTGTGGCTATAAAAGAATGGCCATTGTGTCTTAGTTTCAAAAATTAATTTTTTTTTTTTAAAAAAGAGACACTTTAATGACAATGAAGAAAGCAGTACACGAACAATGGATGTGGGCAATCCCAAGAATGTAGGAAAGCTGAGAGAATGAATTATCTCCTGAAACTCCAGAAAAGACAGCATCTGTTTGACAACCTTGATCTTGGCCCAGGGAGACCCAGGTGTCTTCTAACTTAATGAATAGTAAGATGATCAACCTGTTCTAAGTGGCCAGGTTTGGCAGCAAGAGGAAGTAAATACAAAAAGATTATGGGTTTCAGAGACACAGCCTTTGTCATACTCTTGTGTTTTAGAAAACTCTCTTGGACCAGACTTAGTACTGGGATGTGATGCTTCTATCTTCCAAGGAAAGACTCCACAGAGGAGACAGGAAAGGAACCATAGCCCTACATATGACATACCTCATGTTTAGCTGTAGTCCCTATAACAAATACCCGAGATAAGCAATTTAAAAGGAAGAAGAGTGTATTCTGGCTCATGGTTGCAGAAGTCTCAGACCACTGATGGTTGAGTTCATTACTTTTGGGACTGTGGTGAAGCAACACATCATAGCCAGAGGGTAGTATGTGGTAGATGAAGCTGCTCATTTCACGGAGCTTGGAGAGAGAAGAAAAGGTTGAGATTGCACCCTCCGAAGGCTGTGCCTCCAGTGACCCCACTTCCTTCCACTAAGCCCTGCCTCTTAAAAGATCCACCACCTCCCAACATCCTCACAGGTTAGGAGCCAATCCTTCAACCAATGGGCTTTGCAGAATATTTAAAATACACACCATAGATTATCCTTAAATGAAGACTCAGCACCAGCATACCAGAAAGGAAAATAGAGGTAAGAAATTCTGACAACACTTGCCACTCGGGTTGTATTTGGAATACAGGCAAGAGCTAGCAAAGAATCCGATGTCCAAGTGAGAAGAGAAAGTCAGAATTATCACTAGTTGTTTGGTCTACATCTGCTGGGTGCTTCCCATGTGTTATCCCATCTAATGTAGCTGAGGTTTCTGAGTGAGAGTATGATGATGCAGAGCAACTATGTGAACCATCCAAAGTCATAGCGCTGCTTGGTAGCTGGGACAGGAGGTGAGAACCAACCTTTCCTGATCCAAAAGCCCATGCATAGGCTCTCCACTGCTCTACGCTGTTTCCTGTCTAAGTCTCATACCTCGTTGCTTCAGCAGTATTAACAGGAGGTCACTTTGAGCTCAGGCTAAATGGACTGAGTCCCTGCTGATACGTCTATTTTAGACTTGGAACTAGTTCAGAAAATTGTGGTAGGAGAAAAGGGTTCAAAAGAAAGGTCATCAAAAAGAAAACACATTTCAATCTAACATGGCTTTTTTGTTTTGTGTCGTACTTGAGAAGGCCTTCACCACAGCCAGACTGTTAAAATAATATTTCTTCTATGGCTTCTGGTGATAGCTTTCCTTTATAGTTAAAGGAAATGGGAAATATAGTTAAATGCATGAGAAATTTATACTGATAAAATAGGAGCCACTGCCTTGATGCTGTACATTACAGCTGTGTTTTCAGTTGTGCCAATACCATTTATTAAATAATCTATAATTTTCCCTTATTCAAAATGCTTCCATAATCACCTCCTAAATTTTATTTATTTATATATATACTAACTCCTTGTTTTGTCCCATAAGTAAATGAAGAGTCAAACACTGGATTAAAAAATAATGGTAAGACAAGACATAGAGATTAATATGCAAAAATCTCCTACGTCAATTGAAATGAATAAAGGATATAAACAGCCACTACATGAAAAGAGACTTAGAACTGTGAATCTGTGAAGGGAAAATTTTTATTGTCTTAATGGAGGAATGAAAATTAAAAAGAACACTCAGATACCATTTTTCACCCAAGACACTGGCAAAAATCCAAATATTAATAACACACTGTGTTGGCAAGAATGTCTTATTGTCAAGAATATAAATTCTTAGGGCCTCAAGGAGGCTATTTGGAAGTACCTATCAAAATGATAAAAACACATAGCCTTTGACCCAGCCATTTTTCTTCTAAGATTTGATATTAAAGATGAAATTAAATATAATGGTATGACCTATGTGTAAGATTTTTTACTGCTTTCCTGCAAGTGACTGCAAAAAATAAATAAAATAAAATCTAAAATATCATTAATAAGTTACTGGTGAAATAAATTCCCATGGTACATTCAAGGAATGAAATAGCTCTTCCAACAGTGAAAATAATGTTTAGGTACCACGCAGGAGCTTTACTTAGGATGTACTGTTAAGTGTTCCCCAAAGGGACCCTTAGTACTGTCTGGAGGAACTTTCGGATGTCACATATGGGAAGGAAGGCTATGAAATGAGTAGAAGCCAGGGCTGCTACTGAATGCTATTTTACAATGTATTGGTATATCTCTGCCTCCCACACCTGGCAAGTTATTTTGTCCCAAACTATCAATAGAGTGGAGGTTCAGCCACTCTAACATGATGGCCAGAAACTGAATTATTATGTGACTGAATTATTACCTGACTACTGAGGTGAGAGTCAGGAATGGATAGAAATCTTTCTCTTTATTCCATTTTATAATTGCTGAGCAGTGTACCTGGATGTACATGTATTGCATAATAAAAAGAAATAAATGGCAGTGTCTTCTTGGAAAACAAAACAATAGCCATTGTTGAATTTAAAAAAATAGCATTGGGGAGATTGGAAGAAAAGTCTGATCTTGTTTGTTTTGTTTCTTCACTCATGCCCCCATGCTCTTTTTAGCAGCTCAGGGGTGCTTGTACTGATTGCTTCAGTGCAGGAGAAACATTCTGTCCTGGAAAGATTCTCCAAATGACAGAAGAAAATAGGAGCAGAAGTTGCCATGCATTGTATCTGATCAATCAGGCTTTGTTATTAGCAAACACCAGTGAAAATTGCAACCTAAACTACTAAAAGTTACAAATGTGTAAGTCAATATTTTCTCAAGGGCAAGGACAAATGTTCCTGTAAGAAGAACTGATAGTGTAGAGGTGCCTTTTGATTAGAAAACTCTGACAATGGTGACTTTCTCTAAAGACCTCTAAAGAATTCTGCAGAATCATTTCATAAATCTACTGTAAATTGCCATTATGAATGGCTCCCTGCGTGTGTCAGCTCTAGATATTAGCAGAGAGTTGGCAAAAATTATCTTTAGATTTAAATCTCTACCCTCCCTCTTAATTACCAGCATGGCAAAACTGCTTTACCAAGATAATGCATTTGGTAGCACCTTTAATGGGCCAGCAGCCAAGTTCATTTGGATCCAGATAAGACGGGGCCCATGCTTCATTATACAGGGATTTCTCCAGCAAAGAAGATTTATTACTTCATTTTAGCATAGGCTTTGTAAAAATCTTTCCATTTTTAAATTTTCATTGATAGTTCATTATTGTCTGATTTAAAATTTTATGTTAAAAACACACCATACACAAAATAACATCATCTATGCAAGCACCGATGTGTATTAAAGATCAGTGGCCTTGGGAGTAGAGAGAGTTGGTCGTCTATCTTCAGCCAAAATGAAATGCTCTAGGAACCTCTCCGTGGTGAATAGAAAAGATGCTAACAAATGTTATAATCACCTGACAGTTCACCATTAGGACTTCTTTTAGGACACTTACTACCTTTACCCGATTCACATTTAAAATGTATAAAAGTAAGAAGCTAGGAGATAGACAGAGAATGAGAAATTTTATGTGCCAACATTTAGAAGTTGTCCCTGTCACTTACCATGTAGAACTTGGGAGATAAGAAATGCCTTTGTAACCTGAATTACCTGGGACGAAAGAAAGCAAGGCAGTCAGAGTGGAGTCAGGGAGGTCAAAATCAAATTTTACCCGAACCACAGCTCGGAGAGTTTTATCCTGGACAGCCTTTTATTCTATCTTTCAGTGTTTCACAAAAATTCAAAGGATGGGATACTGCATTGAATTGTTTGCTTTACGCTAAATATAGCCAAAACAAAACAAAACAAAAAAAAAAAAAACTCACCCCAAAACCTAAACAAAAATATGGGACTATTTTGGCTCACTAAACCAAAATGTTATTTTTACAAAAGCTTTTAAAAGACAGATGTATGTTAAAAAAATGTTTGTCCCTAGTGAAATGATAACCTGTTTTCAGTGAAAAACACTAAACAGAAGGTTCATGTTTTACCTGCTCCTTGGAGCGGCTGATCTGTGTTCTCAGCACCGTCCTGGAGACTCATTCAGCTGTGACTCTTCTGGGAAAACAGAGTTGAGCTGAGGGTGATTCTCTGTCCCATGGCTACAAAAAGTATGCTTTCAGCCACAAAAGGTTCTGAGTGAAAATTTGCACATGTGATTTGGCACTAGGAAGATTTCATTAATTGGGAAAGAGATATTCTTAAAGCCCATACTGTGTTTCAGAGTGAAACATGTTTTTATTTCTTGACCAGATGTTACCTAAGTCTTCTCTTAGGTGTTCAGGGAGCATTTTGCAACTAAAAGCAAAGTTTTGTAGGTAAGAGCAGAGGGAAGCTGTTGCCATGAAAAGGGTGTTTCATTTAATGAAATGTATGCTTCTAAATGAGTTAAAATAATTTAGTCAAAACAAAAGTTTCAATTAGAATTGTCTTATGAATTCAGATAGAGAGCAAAGCTAGAAACAGACTATAGTTGTTAACTTTGAACTTTAGACATGAAGGGCGGTATTAACTAAGGCAGCAAAGAGAGTAAAAATATTTTAATATAATTATATTTTGGTTACAAAATTTCTTTTTGTTATTTGTACAAAATCTGGAGAATTTAGAAAATATTCTGTGAAATAGTTTTCAATGAAACCATTCAATTTTCACTAAAAAGTCATTTTCACTGGCTGTACAATCCAGCACATGTATGTGTTCAAATACTTAATTGTTTCTCTATTTAGATTGCTTCCAATTTTCAGTTTAACAGCTTCTAACTTCCATGAACATTTATGTATTAGCAAACACCAGAGAAAATCGCAACCTAATTGCTAAAAGTTACAAATGTGTAAGTCCATTCTTTCTCATGTTGATTTTGGATTACCACATTTCTCTTTATGTAACACAAACTGAAGGCACATTTTCTGTTCAAATTTTCATCCATCTTTAAAAGATGAAACAATCACACATATCAAGAAAAGTTATCATTTACCTCTCTTACAAGTGGCTTAATTCGCTTGTGTCACAATAGAACCACGGCGGAACTGACAGGTGTCAGTATTGCAAAAGTAATTTTCACTTCAGCACCAGTGTCTCTAATCCCTTGCTTTTTGGGAAATGTCTACACCTTTGCGATTATAGCCTGAGTTATTGCGGAGAAATTAACACCTCAAGTATGTAAAAATTAGCTCTTTGGCATAGGTGAGAAGAGTTTAACAGGCATGCTGTGCAGGAGTAATGACACTGTCCCCGGACTGAGAAAGTGGAGAGAGAACGTGGATGCTAGTAGAGTACGGTACAGTGCAGTACAGTACAGTATAAGCATAGTATAGTGTAGTATAAGCATAGGATAAGCTGCTTTCTCATGTGCTGCCTATTCTGTTTTGCATCTCTGAGAGGTTGTGATTGAACCGTGCAGGACCTGAGCTCACGGAAGATGGGGGATTCTGTGACCCCCAATGGTCTGCTGGCGCCACAAGTGTTTCCAGCTATAACTTCATGTTTCAGAATCATCTTTTCAAGTAATTCATAATTTTTTTAAATTTAAGGAATTTCTCTTGAATTTCATGAAACAGGATTTGGTCTCCTGTGTGCCAAGGCACTTGAATCATCTCCAGTAGATTATGAATGTATTGAACTCAGTCATTCAGGATGGCCCTGAGAGCCCTGGTACAGCCACACCCTGGATTCTTTGTATCCAGGTGTGAACCAGCACACATGCTCACCCCAAGGAGATATTCAGCCTTGTGTTCGTCTCTGTCTGCGTGTCTGCATTGTCCACGACATGAAAAATATTCAAGAATCACTTTTCTTTAATTAATATTCAATACTGTAAATTCTTAGGCAAGTCTGACTTGCTTAATGGATTTAAGAGAATTTTGTTTCTCATTTTATTATAATATTATGCTATGTTGTGCCTGAAGTTTAATGAGGAGTTAGAATCCCTTCTACAGTTGACATGGGATCAATATCATCCATACACAGAGCTTTAGGGAGTTCCATTCCTTTTGCATTTGTGAGATAAAACTTGCAAATAAGTATGATTCCATGCAGGATGATTTCCATAATTTGTAGGCCTCAGAGGGGAGAAAAAAATGAAGCTCCTTATACAAAATTTATTAAAAATTTCAAGAAGGCACAATGATGATTTACTTTGAGATACTGTTTTATGATTTACCCTTAGTCATTCAAAATGATACAATTCAAAAGCAATATTATCAGACTCAAAAAAGTAAAGAGAAGTCATTATATGTTTGGAAAAAAAATTTTGGGAGACATAAAACTGAATTCTGGCTCTTAATAATGGTAGAGCTCAGTTTTCTTATCTGGAAAACTAGAATCCAGTTCTTTAACAAATATTATTGAGGAATCTACTTATTCTAGATGCTTTATATGTAGCACATTGCTAAATTTTTGGCACAACGTTGTGAACAGATAACATTCTTTCTTTCACTTTGTAGATGAAAATACTAGGACACAAAGAAATTTTAAATTTTGCTAAAATTTTCCCTAGCAATTAGTGTTGAAAATGGAGTTGAAATCCAAGCAGTCTAGATCTAGGACCTATGTCTACAGTACTTTGCTTGACCCCCATCTTGTAGCAAATGTTATATCACAGAACCATCTTGTGGAATTCATAATAGTAATAATAAAAATAAAACCCTCCAATTTAAGCTTAGAACTAAAGTTTAGTTAATATATTTTTCTGGATTTCTGACATTAAACCATGAAGCAATCTCATAATTGGGGAATAGCATAAATCAAGAGATGATTCATTATTTTTGATGTTCAAATTTAGACAAGAGATTGTAATTCAACATGGAAAGTAAGCGATGTTCTTCTAGAGAAACTCAATCTATGGAATGATAGGTACTGAATGCTCCTGGAAAAAGAGTTTTTCTCCCAAATGTGTTCCTAAGGTTTCCTCATAAACTCTCCTCTGATAACACCATTTTTCAAAAGTCTAATGGAATTCTGAAGGAAGGTTAAAAATACAAGGATATGAATCAGCATAGTATAAACAAAATCACCAGCATTAATTTTATATTTCCTTTTGCTAAACAAAAACAGTTTGGATTTTCATCATCATATCCATTAATTCATCATATAGTTCCTTAGAAATGTGAATTTTCAGATTTGACCTGGGAATCCTTTTCAGTTTATAAAGAACTGAAATTAAGAATCAGGGTTAGAGAAAACTCAGTGACCTTGATTCTAAACCAAACTTCTCAGAAGTTCTTAGAGCACACGGCGGGCATGGGAGGGGACTGCATGGGAGGTCTCCCAAAAGGCTTAAATCTTTCTCATTAGGAGCAACATCCATGATTTCTGACTGAGATCTAGAAACCTTTAGGAGCCAGAGAAGTCATCACCTAGTAATTTAGCATCAACTTTGTGGTTTAGTGGTGGTTCCTTTCATGTTCAAGACAGGGAATTGTTCAAACAATATCGTTGGTTTGAAATATTTCCAGGACCAATGCAAACACCAAGTGGGCTGCCCAGAAACCACACATTGTTTTCTTCAGACAAAAGATAATGATGCACTAATGAGTTTTACCCTTTATTACCCTCTCTGGAACACCGCCTCAGGAGGAAAAAACCCCACAAAACCAAATTGTTAGTCCCAAAATTTACAATATTTTGCAATGACCCCAATCCCTTTTTCTTTAAGTGCTAGTGCTTGTGCTAAGTATTTGTGTTGTTTAACTCATAAATCCTAACCTCATGTAATCTCAAAAGTGCTCTCCCAAAGAGAGAAAGGAAATGAGAAAAAATAATAAAAGCCTCACTGATAGAGAATACCTCCAAGCGACTAACACACTTCTGAAATATTATCTAACTCTGATGTATTTTGACTTCAATAAAAGGTAAAGAGTAAGTAACAAATAATACCATTTTCTTTTTATTTCTCTTTAAGTGTATTAGTACCTTATAGGTATACATTATGATTACATTCAGCTTTGGGGATTTATTCCTGGACATATCTTAGTTCTTGCTTTTCCCCATTCCCCTATAGACCCTTCCTGACGTTATTATTTTAAATTATAGGGAAGGAAACTGAAGCTAAATGTGATTTGTAAAATCCAAGTAATCCAACGTATTTAATAATCAATCAAAACAGTGAGTGGAGAAAATTGTTGTTGAGTCAATTAGACTTTATGAGTGCTGAGGAACGTGTTGGAGTCATCTTTGTGTCCAGGGAGGACAGAAGCACAACCATGCACCCTGTGCGGACATTATCCATGACTCCTCCTCATCAGCACAGTGTGGTCTTTCCTTATCTCAGGTACCACCTCATTCTCATGGTTACACACAGCAGATTCACAGAAGGTACCCCGTGTCATTGCTGTTTGTTCATTCTCTCCTCATACCTGTTGAATGTAGCGTCCCTTTGAAATATTTCTGCCGAAACCGCTCTGATGCATGTGGTCTGTTACTTCACGTTACCAAATTCTTGGGATATTTTTTCTCATCATCTCTTTGATCTCAGCAGTGTTCTAAAGGGTTGACCGCTCCTTCTTTAAAACACCTTTCTTTCAGTTTATGTGACCTGAATCCCTCCGTATCTGCCTTGTTCTGGCTGCTCCTTCCCTGTCTTCTTCATTGGTTCCTCCTTCTCTGCATGAAGTTTTAAAACTGAAGGCAAAGAGTTCTTAGCTTTTCATATAATGACTTAAGAAAAATGTGCAATAAAATTTATTAGCAAAGCAAACCGTGAATGTGATTATTTATTACCTGAAATCTTTGTATGGAATTATTTTATTTATATATATATATATATATATATATATATATGTATATATATATATATGTGTATATATATATAGAGAGAGAGAGAGAGAAAGGGAGCAAAGCAATTGAAATGTCAGATGTTGCATTACTTTTATTATTCTTAAATCAATGTATCAGGGGAGTTGGGAAGGAGTTGTAATTAGCAAGGAATAAATTACACCCAATTATTAAACCCATGCAATTAAAATCTCCTGTCAGTAAGTTATGTAATAGGAAACTTCAGTATTATCTGGAGGGCTTGTTAAAATACAGATTTATGTGCTGCAAGGCACCATCTCCTCCAGTTTCTGATTAGTACGGTAGAGAGGTAGAATGGATGGCAAACTTTCCATTGTTAACTTTAGGAAATTCTGATCAGTATTGACAAATAATTAAATCATGAAAAGAGGAAAAGCCTCCAAGAGTAAGAAAATAGGTTGAAATGTCAGTGAGAACTTCCAGAATTATTCTAGTAAATAGCTTATTATTAATTTATGCACACAACTTACATTTCTCTTTTGCTTCTTTTATTTTCTCTTTACATTGTAGGAGATTGTACTGTGCAGGGCCCAGTTTTCCCTTATCAATCAAGATTTAGTTCATACACTCCTAGACATTTTCCTATGGATGGATGCCTTCCTCACGTGTCCTTGCTCATTCACCAGCAAATCCTTCAGAATTTATCTTGACAACAATTTGTTCCAAGTCACATTTCTTTGTTTCTCATTACTCTTCCACAAACACAGTAACTGTATCTTCAATAGCTTATTGTGTTTAAGAAGGCCCAAGCCAACAAACACTACAATTAACATGGCTTGACAGTGAGCTGAGAGGATGGGAACTTGCCCATTGCTCTGTCTTCTGCTTCCACTCAACTCCACCTCATTGCAGGGTCCTTGGTCTGGCCAGGAGTTCCCAGTATGGATCCCAGGCTCAAACTTCCTCTGGATGTGGCACCCATGGCGTCCATCTTTGCCTAGACCACAGATAGCTAATTTTCTAAACAAATACTCAAACTCATCAAATCTTATGGTCCAGTGGTCCTTAGAGACCAACCTTACCACTTCTAGGTAATTATTTTAACGTGCATGTTAACTTTCCATTACTATCACAAATACTTAAAGTGAATCACTTTTAAAAGATGAAAGATTTATTTTGCCTCATAGTTTTACAGATTTCCCTTCATAACTGATTGGGCCTGTCACTTTGGGCTTGTGGTGAAGTCCTACCACATGCTGGGAGCTCATGGCCAAGGAGGTCTCTTCACTTCATGACCAGGTAAAAGAACAAGAGGAGGAGACCTGGACCACCCAGCCCGCTTTCAGAGCACGCTCTTACTGACCTGTAGAGCAACAGCTAAGCGCATCCTCTAAACATTTCGACCGCCTCCCAGAAGGGCCGTAGGGGGTCAACCCTTAACCACACGAGCTTTTGTGGAACAATCAAGATCTGAAGTACCACAGTGAGGTAACTCGTGCATCAGTGTTTACAACTGTATTTCTTTGTAAAACTAAAAACTGAAAGCAACCTCCATAGAAGAATAGTTAAACATTATGGACACTCAGGGATGTTAGATTCCACAGTCATGAAACACTCCTTTCAGTGAACACTAAATTTAGCAAATGGAGTAATTTCAAGGACAATGATTTCCTTTCAAATGTTTTCTGACTCCTCCAAATTTTCTACAACTAGCAAATAATTTGTATGACAAAAATACATTTAAATAAAAAGTTGTTAAAGGTTTTTAAAGTATAGCACATTAAATTAGATCACACATAGTGTCATTTTCTACACAAAGCAGAGGTCTCTTTTTGTCTCCTTAAAGAAAAATCACAGCACCTTTATTTACTCATTCTCTCAGAGACAAAGCATGTAAATTGTAGTAAATCAGTTCATGCACTTTGTTTCTTACAATTACATTTGATTTCTGTTTTAACTGCAAAATGAATTACATACATGGAATAATTTTAAAACAAGTGTCATGTTTCAAAGTCTCCATTTCAGCTAATTCCTTTATGGATTAGTTTCTTTTAAACTGAAGTGAAATTCACACAACATAAAACTAACCTTTGAAGTGTTACCCAAAGGATAGTAGTACATAGACCTTAAGCCCAACTATTCAGAAGGCCGAGGCAGGAGGATCTCTGGAGGCCAGGAGTTCGAATGTAACTTTGGTAATCTATCTCTTTAAGGAAAAAAAAAAAAAAAAACCCTTCAAGTACACTACTCAAAACATCAAGCATTACTGCAAAACTTTGCAACTATCAGATCTATTTAGTTCTGAAACATCCTTAGCGCTGGAAAAGGAAATCAAGTATGGAGTGATAGGTAGCTATCTGTTCTCACTACCAGACACTGACACGCACTAACCTGCAATCTGTCTCTGCAAACCTAGGTATTATGGAAGCACTCAGTTTTTAAAAAGCTATCAGTGTTATTTTTTTATGCAAGTATTATTTACTCAGAAGAATACCTCCCCACAGGTACACCACATATATGCTCGTTGGCCCTCACCTCGCCAAGGGTAGCCCTGGAGGGCTCTCTGTGACTCCCACACCTCACAGGGAATGGTCTCTGGGCTGGGGCTGGAGCTCATTGGTAGAGTTTTCTACGTACCATCTACTAGGCTGAAGCTCTAGGTTTGATCCTAGCACTGAAATAGCAAAAAAGATCATGGTCTCTTGTCACCTGTCACTACCACATGGGATGTGTACCACCAAGTACGTATGCTCTTATTAACATTAAATGTACATAATTATTCAAGAGGCTCCTTCCCCATGAGAGATCCTTGCATGTGAATTCCCGTCAGCTTCCTGAGCTTCCCATTCCGTGCCAGTTGCCTGAAAGAAACCTGGCAAGTAGAGGCAGGGTGGGGAGGGGCCTCCCACAACAGGCCCCCGAGCAGGCCTCTGGGTGCCCATGAATGTCAACCTCACAACATTGGTGTTACAGTGAGCCAAGTCCCGCATTCACACCCGTCTGTATGCCCTGGGCAGGGATTATTCCTGACATGGCTTTATGGAGGCCTGGGTACACGAGCGTGAGGAGAAAGGAACCTAAGAGGAAACACACGTCACGATTACTTGCAAACTTTCTCCCTCACGTCATCCTGTCACAAATCACGAAAGAAGTCTCCTCCAAAGGAAATTACTCAACGAAAGAAGGGGAACTGAATGTAAATTCCAATTAACTTTAACACGAATTACTGTAAACCTGGGTTCTGGTTTTTAGAGCATGAAGTAAATATGAAAAATACCTTTTCTCGGGTCCCAGCTCGGACCTTAAATAGCTGAATTTCCCTAGAGTCTGCAACTGAGGTCCGCATTTCTAATACGTCCTCTCATGTAGCCGGTTCATCATGAAGTCTGAGGACTGTATGTGAAAGAAAAAGAGAGTCTGTTACCAGATTCAAATTCTGTGCCCATAATAGGTAGGATTACTAGGACTTGGTCTATGGAAAAATTGGCCAATATTTGTGTTTGGAGCCAATATATTAGAAAATATTTGATAAGCTTGCTTCAAGGTATAAAGAGTTTCTGTTTGATGTTAACAAGAAACATTCTCTACAAATACTTCAAAAGTTCAGTAGAAGTCCTTTTTATTTACATTATTTATAATTAGGTTGATCCGAGGAAAGATCTAAACAGAGTTATAAAACACAGAATGGCACCAAACATCACTAGCACATGTGCATTCAGTAAATATTTGCTGCATGAATGGTACACTTAAATTTGCTTTATTTCCCAAGTAAAAGGCAAAGGAATGATGTTTCAACCTCCCAGACTTTCCTCTTCTCAGATATCCGTTATACTATACAACATCTGTAATCTCTCCAAAATATGAGGTGTTCATCCATTTATTCAATATATATTTATTAGTCATCTACTATGTCCACAGGACTTGCGTAAATTCCAGGGATCTGGTGGTGAACAGAACAGACTTGGTCTTACCCTGATGTAGTTTTCCACCAGAGAGAACTCGTAAGAGTGGCGTGTTGGGACAAGATTAATTGTTTGGGGAAAAATATCTCTCAGAAAAAGTATGAGAAACCTCAAAACACCAGTCTGGTATTTGCCTTAGTTTATTCAGCATTTCAGAGAGACTTAGCTGGAGTTTTTCTCTTATGATCCAGAAACTACTAAAAAATGTAAATGTTCAGCATTGGCCAACAGAGAGATGTAGAGTAGATAAGTGGCTGTCCAGGGCTGGGAGGGGAGGGACAGTTGGGGTCGGAGAAGTGACTCTGGATGGTTCTGGAGCCTCAGGATTGTTTGCATTCAAGAAGTGAAGTGTATGATACGTTCGTCATAACTCCACAGAGCTGAAATAAGAAAGGGTCAGTGGCAGCACAATCTTCAGTGCCAGAGAAAATGAAAAGGAGGAGAGAAAATGTTTTTCATTTCCCTGTTATTTCAATTACCTCACTCGGAGTAGATCTTTAAATATAAGAAAAGCGAGATGTATCAGGGCTTATCAGCAATGTTGTAAAGAATCATAGGCAGATAAGGTGAAAGGGGACAATGTTGAGATTGTAACAAAAAAGTAAGGAAACAAATTTTATATATATGG